>JAODAL010003583.1:0-170970 GCA_025379985.1 Phyllomedusa bahiana
CAAGGGGAAGTAATAAAAGGCCTTTCATTCCATTGGGCTCAAGGGAATTTTCCTCTTTTTCTGTCAAAAGGTTTTTCCCTCTTTATTTTAGTTCCCTTTTTTAAATGCCTGATAGGCCCCTTCTTTTTGTTTTTTTTAAAAAAAACAAAACCATGATAGTTCCAGGTTTTACCCAATTTGTAGTCGTTATCTTGTAATAAACTCGTTTGTTTTTGTTTATTGTATACAACACTACAGCATCTGGGGGAAGTGTTTATTGGCCAAAACGCGTTTTGCAAGTTGAATTTTTTTAAGGACATTTTTTTAGGTTTTTAAATGGAATAAAATTTATTCTTACCCCTACTTGTAATTACGAGGGTTTCTTCCCAGGGGACGAGCGCCCGGTCCTATTTTTCTTTATTCCTTGCTAAAATGCTGCTGTGTACAAGCAGAAATTCAACAGATAGTTGGGCCCCTTTGAATTGTGCATGTGTCCACGTCCTGCCAGTCCAGGTGCCTGCCCAACATCAAGTACTTCTTCCCTTGCTGGTGGGCACTAGGTACGGCCTGCAGGGACTGACATTGCTGGTGGAGCCAATCCTGCAAGAGGTTCTGTGTAGGCTACCGACGGCTGAATGTGTGTACCGTATGAAACACCTATCCATTACCCTGAATCAAGGAATCCCTGACAGCCTTGGGCCAGGCCTAATTCTTTTCCACTTTAGATCTCTGTAGCAGGTACTGGCAAGTGCCCATTGCCACGGAAAATTGAAGAAGATTGCATTTGTAACAGCAATGGGCTTGTACAAGTTCCTGCGGATGCCTTTTGGGCTGAGCAACCAATTGCCACCTTACAATGGTTAATGTAATCGTACTTGGGAGACTTGAACCATTAGTGCCTGCTGATCTATCTTGATGACAAAATCACCTACACTAGACTGATGAACACCTCAACCAGCTTCTTAGTCACTAGGAAGCGCATGGACTGAAGCTGAAGCCCCACATGTGTCATCTCTCTCGGAAAAATGTAAACTTTTTCCTCCTTACTCGTATATACCTTTAAAAAGTTAATTTGGCAATTTAGCTTTGTTTTTTTTGTGCTCAACCCCCAAAAAACTTGCTTGTTTTTCCTTCTGTTTGGAGAAATAACTATGGCTCCCTTTAGGAAAAAATGCAAATAATCACAATTTTTAAACGCCATGCATGTAAAATAATCAATTCCGCCCCCCCAAAAAAAAGCATTTTTCTGCCATTAGGGGTGTAGTAATAGGAAGCTGCAAGTGTAGCAGTCACGCATTGGTACCTTAGAGGTCCAAAGGCAACCCTGCCACATAAGGAGACTCCAGATTGTTGACCAAAGGGTTTACACGCTTAAAGCGGGCGAATTTCGCCCCGCAACTACGCCCTGGGCCGGGGGCGGGGGGGCGGGGGGGGGTGCAGGCGGGCCGGCACCTCACGGCCCCTAGACAAAACATTACCAGCGGCGCGTATATCCGCTATAACCATGTCCCTTATTCTCCCCGCCCCGGATTTATGAGAACGTGGATTACCGTAATGACTTTGGGCATATTCAACCCCTAATTTTTGCGCCACTCCGGGGGTAATTACGGACTGAAATACGTCCAATTTTAAGCCGTGTGAACATAGCCTTAGAGATGTTGTGTTATGGTCCAGGAGATTCAACTCTCAGCATGATTGGCTAATATTAATAAGCTCCGGGCTCTGATCACATTGGTGTTTTGACTTCAGTTTATAATGAGAGCCAGGACACTATCCTGCATTCCTTGGGTAACAGATACCCACAGGCATTAAACTGACCCCATGGGGTTTGGAAGCTTTCATCATTATGCCTCATTTGGACAGAAAAAAATAGTGCTGCATACAAAGCAATTATTTTTTCTTTTTGGAAAGGGGCCTACCATTGGAGCCTGTAAGACAAATGTGTCAGACTCAAATTAGGCAAGGCATAATTTTGTGCAGTTCTCAAGAGCTTACATACAGTAAGCAATAATGGGCAAGGTCTATACACAAAAGGACCAGCTGTCCACTTTCCCTGCAGAACATAACCAGCTTTTGGCAGGGGCAACAGCGCCAGCATAGGGAGCAAGTACCGTCTTGGATTTGGACCTTTGGCATGTTCCTCCACACTGTTTTGTGCAGCAGCTCACAGGCATTCTTTGTACCCTCCAAGCCCTTCCAACGGCCCTTTGAAGGCAGTCACAATGCTGATGTGCCCCTCTGTGCAGGGCTAGGACAACTTGTAGCCATAGGTAGGTGATCGTCTACGGTGCCTACCTCTGCTTATACGGAGGGGGGTGCAAGTATGGAGTGGGCTCAGGAGCTATGTCCACTCCATACACGGCGCTTATATTTTCTTTAACTCCATTGGGGAGTGCAGAATGGCTGCTGGCTTCATTGGTGGCAGTAGTGAACAGATAGGCACTGGGGAAGGGGGGCTACCCTTCCTTGGGTACATCATCTCAGACAAAGGACTGCAGATGGACCCAGCCAAATTGTCAGCCATCTTGCAGTGGCCCCGAACAGTCATGTTTCGGGCCATGCAGTGCTTCTTGGGTTTCGCCAATTATTACCACCAATTCATTCCACATTTTTCTACCGTGGTGGCACCAATTGTGGCACTCACCAAGAAGAATGGCAACCCCAGACTTTGGCCACCGACAGCAGGAGCATTCTCCCGGGTGAAATCTGCGTTTGCCTCTGCATCCATCTTGTCCTGTCACGAGAAACCCTTCTTCTTCAAGGTTGATGCCTCTTCTGTGGGAGCTGGAGTGGTCCTCACGCAGAAAAGTTCTAAAGGCAAGACCCTCATGTGCGTATTCTTCTCTAAAAACTTTTTCTCCAGCAGTGAAAAGCTATACTATCGGGATCGAGAACTACTCTCCATAAAGCTGGTCCTGGAAGAGTGGCGCCACCTCCAGTTAATATATATACTATAATATACCACAAGAATCTTTTGTACCGCCGTACTGTTGGCTCAATGTCTAAATCCACGACAAGGCAGGTGGTCCCTCTTTTTCTTCTGGTTCAATTTCTTGATCCACTTCTGTCCTACAGAGAAGAACGTGAACGGCGATGCCCTCTACTGTGCTTCTGATGTTATAGGTAAAGAGGCAGCTCCTTGGCACATCATACCTCCCGAATGCCTTATTTTTGCAGCTCCCATAGACCTCCAACATGTTCCTCTGTGTGCCCTGAGCTCCAGAAGAGGATTCTTAAATGGGGACATTGCTCTCTGGTGGCTGGGCATCTCGGAGTATGAAAATCTTCTCTACTTATTTCTCATTTCTACTGGTGGCCAGATCTGGTTAAAGACGTCAAAGAGTTTGTGGAATCTTGTATAACTTGTGCCCACAACAAGATGCCTCGTCTCAAGCCAACAGGCCTGCTACAAAATCTGCCTATTCCAAAAAATCCTTGGACTCACATTGCAATGGACTTCATCACTGATCTTCCACCTTCCTCCAGTAATACTGTCGTTTGGGTGGTCACAGACCGTTTTTTGAAGATGTCACACTTCATACCACTGCCTGGGTTGCCCTCTTCTCCATGCCTTGCCAGCCTCTTCTTCCAACACATCTTTCAGTTGCATAGACATTCCAAGCATATTGTCTCAGACTGAGATTTGTGTGAAGGTTCTGGCGTCCCCTTTGCTCCAAACTACAGATAAAATTGGACTTCTCCTCCACCTACCATCCTCAGAATAATGGTCAAGTAGAGAGGGTCAACCAGGTCTTGGGCAACTAATTGCGCCACTTTGTGTTAGCACGTCAGGATGACTGTTCCAGCTTATTACTGTGAGCAGAGTTCTCCCATAACTCCCTGGATTTAAATTCTGCCAGCGCCTCCCCATTTTACATTATCTATGGAAAACACCCCCGCACATCACTCCCTCTGCCTTCGTTTTCAGATGGCCCCGCTGTGGACGATCTGGTCCAGGATCTGATATCCATTTGGAGTGAGACACGCAAAGTCCCTGCAATGGTCATCCTCTATGAACCCCAAGCGGAAAAAAGAAAACACCTCCCCTGATTTTCACCCCGGGACAAGGTTTTGGGTTTGTCCCCCAAAAAAACACTTTCCCCTAAGATCCCCAGCACAACTAGGCCCCTGGTTCCTGGGGCGAGTTGAGGTCTAAAAATGACCATTTCCCTATAACTGGGCTTCCCCCATGATGCGCATCTTGAACTCCTCCCATGCCTCCCTACTGAAATTGGTTGGCCTTAATTGTTTCTCTCAAAAGGTTGTCTCCCCTTCTCCTAAAGCTGATGTGAAAGAGATCCTGGACATGAAGAAGATCAAGGGAGGCAACACTTTCTTATTGACTGGACGGGGTTCAGGATGGAAGAAAAGTCTTGTGAACCAGAAGAAAACATCATGGACCTTGAGTTGTTACAGAGATTTCTCCAGGCTAGAAAGATGGAGGCCAAAGGGGGGGGGGCAATGTTACGGGGACTCCCACACGTTGCATCGCATCGTACTACTGTCACCCCTTCTGTGGGGACTGCGAGTGGGCGCACTTGCAGCCCGGGTTCCAGTTGCAGTTGTTTCTCCTCGCACCCTACGCTATCTCTGCTGGCCGGCGTGTATCCCCCGCTCCAAAGGGCCAGTAAACGAGGACACGTGTGCCCTAGGGAAATTTAAATGGCCGGCGCGCCGGTAATTGGGTAATTGCAGGGCGCTAACCCTATATTACCCAGCCTTCCCCTGACCTCCCCAGTGTATCTATAGTGCCTACTGCCTATAGTGAAAATGTTGTTCCAGTTCATACTGTTTATCAGTCCTCTTTGCCTCAGTTCTTCAACCACAAACCTTGCTGCCTGCCCTGACCTAGCTGCCTGCCCCTGACTATGAGCCTGCCTAGTGATTCTGTACCCCACTACACCTCCACCACCACCGGGGGCAAGTTCCCCAGGATACGCCTAGGGGCGGCGCGCACACGACCCATCCCCTTTGTGTAGGGCTCTGGTGAAACTCAGCCCCCCCTTTAGTTTCCCGCTACTCGTGCGGCTTACCCCGGAAAAACCGCACCCAAATTGAAAAGAATGGATGGGGCCATATATTGCGTGATTTTTCCAGCAACTTCCTTTGCTTAGTAAGAGCATTCAAGATGTATTGTGGCTGGTTCTTCCGTAAGAAGTATTTTAAGGTCCTGTAGTGGCCTAGCCAATCTGCAGACCAGAACACAATTGAAAATCTTTGGAGGGAGCTAAAACTAAAATGTACCCAAACAACATCCCAAAACATGAAAGATGGGGGAAGAGATCTGTAAATAGGAGGGGGGACAAAATCCCTGCTGAGTGTGAGAAAACTTGGTCAAAAACTACGGAAACGTCTATTCTGAATTAAAACAAAGGTTTCGTCCCAAAAATATTACTTTTTTTTTTTTCTATTATAGAAAAATGCTTTATTCAGGAAAAAAAAATGCAAATCATCCAATGTGACTTTCTGGATTTTTTTTTAGATTCCATCTCTCACATTTGAAGTGTACCTACGATAAAAATTACAGACCTCTTCATTCTTTGTAAGTGGGAAAACTTGCAAAAATTGCCAGTGTATCAAATACTTATTTTACCAACTACGTAAAGTGATGGATTCAACCATGTTTTTTTTCATATCTTCATCTCAAGGGTCCTCGGAGTAGAGTCAAGCACTCTCTACAAAATCAGATGAAAGCAACTGAAAACATACAGCTGAACTGGCTCTTTTGTTGTATGATTGGATATTGTACCTCATTTATGCCAGTTCAACAAGCCCCTAACTAGAAAAAAATGGTATAGCCAACATTCCAGTCCATAGTAATTGCTTCAATGGACTAACACATACAGGTCATGTGACCCCTGGTATACAGGGAAAGCAGATTTTTAGAAAACAGAACTTCCCAGTATTCTAAACCTCCACAGCTTTTTATCATGTTACCACCACACAGGGCAAGTGACCCCTTTTTACCAGGGAAAAAGTAGTGTATGGAGGACAAACTTCTCCAGTATTACAAAATTTCCCGCAGCGTCTTTATCCAAGTGACCACACACCGTCATGTGACCCCCCGGGAAACCAAAAAACAGTAGTGAAAAAGGGGGAGCAGAAATTTTTCCCCGGGATTACTACCCTTTCCAGCAGTGTCCTTTTTTCATGTGAAACCCCACACCAAAGGTTTATGTGACCCCTTGGGGGTCCAGGTAACAGTATGTAAAGGAGGGGCAGAAATTCCCCAGTATTAAATACCCTCCACCAGGTCTTATCATGTGACCCCCACACAAGGGCCCCTGTGACCCGGTATCCAGGTTACAGTAGGTATGGAGGAGGAGAAATTCTCCAGTATTACAAACCCCAAACAGTGTTTTTATCATGTGAAAAACCCCCACACAGGGCAATTGACCCTGGGTTATCCCGGGAACCGTAGTGTAGGGAAAACTCCAGTATTACTACAAACCAGCAGCTTCTATCCTTATCAAAAAGGGACCAAAGCTTTCCCTTTTATTTTTTGCCCTTGTTTTTTTTTAAAATCCCAAACCCTTTGGGTTTAAAAACAGCCTAAAAAAGGTTTTTATTGTGTTTTTTTTAACAATTAACTGTAAAAACAACAGACTTACCCTACAGAGACAGCAAAAAAACAATAACCCAACCCCATTTGAAAAAGTTGCTGGAATAACCAAAATTTAAAAATAATTTTCCACCCTTTTCCCCCGTAGAATCATTTAAAACCCCGTTAACCAAAAAATGGGGGCTTACTTACATATCCCGGCAGGTATAAACCAACTCCCCAAAAGGATTCAGAGAGGGCCCCAAATTTCATGGGGTTTCCCAAACTTGGTTTTTTTGGCCCCAAAAAAACAACCTAAAACATGTTTTGTTATCTTTTCAGCCTGCATTCTGGGCCTTTTTAAAGTTGTCAGTTTTGGGATGTTAGCAAACTTGGTCTCCCACACCCCATACAAACTGGGGTCCCATCAAAGCCCATTTTTTAAAAAAAGTTTTAAAGCCATCAGGGCCCCCCGCCCCTTTAAGAGAATTTAAAAAAGGGGGCTTCCAAATCGGAAAGTTGCGTTTGAAATCTCCCCTTCAGTGCACAGGTTGGTTTTTTTCCCGTATTTTGTTTGGGGGGGGGAAATTTTTAAATTTTAAACCTTTGTATTTTAGAGTCTGGGGGGTAAGGGATCAATTTTGGGTGGGTTTCCCGGATAGCCAATTGGGGTGTAACACCACACGGTGGGGAAATTTTCATAACTGAAATTCCCGAAAAACCCTATATAAAAAAATAAATTTTTGTGCGGGATATTAAGGTTTGCCACTAACCTCATGCACATAAGGGGTTTTGTGAGGGGTTCCCCCCTATTAAGGGTTTTCAACGTGGAACCCTCCAATATAGCATTGTGGCTTCTCTAAATCTGAATCATATTGGGAACTTGTTTTTTGACCTGCCTAGGGATCAGTAGGTATGCCTCTATTCTTCTATGATTTAGATTTAATTTGTGTCCCAATTTTTTTTAATTCCCCAAATTAAATTTTAAAACCCTTTTTACCAAACCCCAATTAAAATGTCAGGGGGTTTTTGCCCCTTTAAATTAAACCCCTTTCAGTCTTTTTCTTTTTTGGGCAGAAATGTGGGCTTTACCATTATTTTTTTAGATAGTTGCCTACTGCATTGATATAAAACAGGTATAGGAGAATAATTTTTCATGCATGTACAGTGGGGGAAAAAAAACAGGGTTTTGTTTAAAAAAGTTTTCATACCCCCCGCCCCCCGAAAAAAAAAAATTTTGCCCCTTTCCCGGCCCCCCCTTTTTTCAAGGGGAAAAATGAATGATAACACAAAAACTTTTTTCCCCCTCATTGGGTTCCGGGGGTTGGGTGAAACCATTTATTGTTTAAACTACTTTGTTTTTCCTCTTTTTTAAAAACATTAAAGACAACCGAAAACATCCAAACAACCCTGATTTAAAAGTTCACCCTAAAACCCTGGTGGAAATTTTGGGCCCGAAGCCCGAACATGGGCCCCGAAGTTTAGCTTTTCTAAAAAGGGAACAACCCCCACCTGTTTACCCGTTTTCTTTAATCAGTGGTGTGCATAAAAGCTTGGGGTGAGTTTCTGGGGTCCAAACAGACTCTTGCAATTTTTTCATCCCCCCCCCCACTGATTTTTCCTGAAAATTTTAAGTCCAAAAGGGGAAAACAAAAGAATTGTCAAGGGACCCACGGAAAAGGTAGTTTTGGGAAATGTTTTAAAAAAAGGAAAGGGAAACAAAAAAAAATCCAAGGAAATTTATAACGTCGTCAGCAGTGGTTCCCAAAATGGAAACAACAAATTGGGAAAAACAGGGGCTTTTTTAAAAAACCAAAAAAAAGATTTCAGCCAAACTGCCAGGAAAATTGTTTTGGGATAACAAAAAAAAACCCACAAATAAAATAAGCTAAAAAAAGGGCCCCTCTGAAAACTAGCGGTGTGGGGGGTTTCAAAAATGCCAATTTAAAGGGGCACCCCGAAAAAAAAATGGCTGTGTTGGGGTTTAACGCCAAAGAAAAGGGGCCCTTACTTCGCAAATGGGTCTCCCAATCCTTTTGGATCAAACCCAAAAGCTCTCTTGCAAAAATTCAGACCCCGGGCCTTGGGAAAATGTACCCGGCTTAAGCCCGGGGGGGCAGCTGGGACGCAAGGGAAAAGGTCACTGGCAGAAAAGGGGTGTTCGATGGTAGCCTTTTTTTACATTGGTCCCCAGCTCTCCCGCAGGCATTCCCCTAGGTCCCCCTGTTTGGGTTTTGGATTTTTGCTCACCCCTTGTGATCAAATTTTTACCCCACAGGGGTGGGGATCTTTGGGGAGAAACCCCAGATGGAGGGAGATTATCAAATGGTCTTGTTTTTGTTTTTTTCATTTTTTCATTATTGCTCCCACAGTTGATTTCTTCACATCAAGCTGCTTGGCTACTGCAGATTCAGTCTTCCCAGCCATGTGCAGGGCTATAATTTTGTTTCTGGTGTCCTGCAACAACTCACCAGTGGAGTTTGGAGTGTGACAGGTGTTGTGGACAGGTGTCTTTTATACTGATAACGAGTTCAAACAGATGCCATTACTACAGGTAATGAGTGGAGGACAGAGGAGCCTCTTAAAGAAGAAGTTACAGGTCTGTGAGAGCCTGAAGTCTTACTTGTTTGTAATTGACCAAATACTTATTTTCCACCCTAATTTGCAAATAAATTCTTTCCAAATCAGACAATGTGATTCTCTGGATTTGTTTTCTCATTTTGTCTCTCATAGTTGGGTCTACCTATGATGTCAATTACAGGCCTCTCTCATCTTTTTAAGTGAGAGAACGTGTACAATTGGTTGCTGACTAAATACTTTTTTCCCCACTGTAAAATTGTGTATTATAATTTTCTTTTTAAAATCAAAAATAAATTTCAGAGAAAGGGCAAACCGGGCCCCTCAGAAAATTTGGGTTGAAACACTGCTCCAGGGGACTTGATGACCTGGGCAGAGTGGCATGTTTTTCAGCTGAACTTCATTTCTTTTGGGCTTTCCTGTTTTAAGAAAACCCCCTTTGGGAAAACCCTCATTCCACCCCCAAAAAGTTGTTTATAAATTTAAAAAAAACGCCCTTGGGGGCGACATGAAATTAACGGGGAACGCACTAGTTTTCCCTTGGTGTGCTTTAAACCCAAAAAAAAAAAAGGGTTTGAAACGAAAAAAATTTGCCGCATTATGGACGACATGTATGATTTTTGGAGCCCAGGCGCCTTTTTTTGCGCACATTAGTAGTGTAGAATGCACAGTTTAAAAAAAAAGAAAATTTCGGGCCGAAAGTAAAACCATTTTAAAAAATGCCTTTTCCGTTCCACCCAGAAATTCCCTTTTGGGTTTTGCCGTACTGAACTATAAATGAGCAGCTTCATAGGGGTTTTTTTTCGCCCCGCCCCCCCGCCCCGCCCCCTAAAATTTTCATGCGCATCAAAAAAGTCCCAAAGGGGTTGCTTTTGGATGCCCCCAAATATTTGGAGTGCATCTGGTTAAAAATACAGCAAACGGGCTCGCAAGTCTTTGGTTTTTAAAAAGACGCCAAATTTTCTGGCGCACCCCAAATTCTACGTGTCCCCAAAATGTGCCAAACAAAACCCACCTTTTGAATGCACCAAAAATGTGCTATGCTATGTAAGGCATGCAACACACCAGATTTATGAACCCAGATACAACAGGTCCATACATACGGGTTGCTTTCTACACCCCCTTTCATTTTTGTTTTAAAAACGGGCATGCTCATTTGCCAATTTTCCCCAAAACATGTCCCCCCCTCATGTTTTAAATTTCCTTTAAAAATTATGTTTTTTTTCTCCCCTAACCCAAAAATAATAAAGGAAATTTTTAGCACATTTAAAATTGATAACCAATACTTTATGATGCATTGAAAAATACTTAAACACAAAGGGCGAAAAGAAATGAAACGGGTTCGCCTTTTTTTCTGGTGGTTTTGAACAGGTGAACCCAAATTTTAAAATGCGTAAGTCCTTGTAATGCACCAAAGAGATTTTTTTAAAAGCAACAAAGATTGGGGCTGTTCGGGGGGCACACACAACATTCTTTGAAATTACACCCCTTTATGATTCCCCCAAAATTGGGACCCAAACCTGGGAAACCCAAAACATTTTAGAATGGGTCAACCATTTTAAAAAGAGGGTTTTCCCGACCCAGACTTTCCGTTTTTTGGCCCACTCACACGGCCCCTTTTTAAGAATAAATCTGCAGAAAAAACAGGTTCATACATTTTTGGCGCAGTCTAATTTACCTTAAAAGCTATTTAGAACTGACCTTCAGCCCCAAAACGTCATACATGTCGCCCAAATTATTTAATGTCAGCTTATATGCAATTATAATGGTTTAAAAAATATTGAAGATGTAGAATCCAATAAATGTTTTTTAAATGTTCTTGCAATTTCCATGAGGGGGCGCTTTTATCCACCCATTTTTTAAGGTTTTAAAATAATTGCTGTTTGTTTGCTTTTTTTGGAAAAGTAGATACACTGAGATTTTTGTAGTGCTTCTGACTGATTTTAACTTAGAAGTGACATTACAGGCAACAAAATTGCATGCAAAGCAAATGTATCCCTTTTGACCACAGCCATAGCTCAGTAGGTAAAATCAGTTGGTTGTACTTCTAGCGGTTTGGAAAGGGACGGGTTGAAAAAACAAAAAAATAATAAAAAAATTGTTTATAAAAAAAAACCAAATATTTTGATGGGGAAACCCTATTCAAAATTACAACCCTAGTTATGGGCCCTAAAAAAAAGGGGCCCCTTTTCCACTTTCAAAAAAAAAAACCCCCAAAAAAATCCCAAAACAGGGAGAAAACCCAAATTTAAAATAAAACCCTTTTAAATGTATATACCAAAAAAAAATAAGGGGCGCCCAAAAACCTCTAATCCAAGGAATAGACAATTAAAACTGATCCCAAAATAAAAAAGGGAAAAAGGGGCTGTAATAACACAATTAACCCCTGGGTAGCTAATCCCTCTGCTCCTAAACCCATGATTATCGTCCCGAAAAAAAGGGACGGTCCGTCAGGAACCTATCCCTTACTAGAAAAGCCCTTTTAACCCCTCACAATTAAAACCCCAACATGTTTTTCGACCCTCCCCTAATAAATTTGGGGATCTCCTCAGGGGATATAATATAAAAAAAGAAATTTTTCACTAGTAAAAAAAATGTATCCAGAAATTGGCAAATACAAAAATTTGCAAGATCATTTGTACTGAAAACACAAAAAAGCATATCAACAAAGACAATGCAAGAAGTTTTGAAACTGACACAGAAGGGCATTCAAGACATCTCAATAAAGAAAATGCAAAAGGGGGTTTTGTACTACCAGGGAAATTTTTAAAAATATGCAAGATAGCTACTTTTCTGGCCTGTTTGACTTCCTCTATTCATTCATTAAAGGGAAATGACGATTAAAACTTAGAGCCCCAGTCCGTTTTAGGAATGGGGCATTTCCCCTTTTTGCACTCGTGGAAAGGGCCCGAGTGCAAATTTTCCCGCAATGCTATGCCCCGGGGGGAGACGCCCACAGCTGAGCCCCCATCATTTATAAAACCCCTCGGGTCCCCGCGCCGGAAAGACGACCCCGGCGCCAAATATTGGGACAGGCGTCGATTGGCTTTCCCTACAACCTGGTTCCCCCGTTTAGATCGGTTCATTAATAAAATTTTATGCAGTCCTTCAGATACTTGGGGGGAAGCTTAAATTTTCAAAACAACAACAAAAAAACAAAAGATTGCTTGGTTTTTTAAATTGGGAATTTCCCAAAGAAAAGGGTTGGGAATCATAAAAAATGGCACGGTTTAGGGTTTGGGGACTTAGACAGAATTCCCTTTTAAAATGGAGAAAAAAATACAAAGGGAGGAGGTAAAGGGAAAAGGCAGATAAACAAGTTATTAAATGTAGCAACTGGAAAACCAGTTGCTCCCTTTACCAAAATTTTGGGGTGAGTGCCCTTTAGGGGGAAAATCCAGAAGGTTTTTTCTTTTTAAGCAAAAATTTTATCAAAATTGCCTTTTTTGATGGACGGAAATGGGCAATTCCAATCCAAATTTTAAAAAATTTGGGGGCAAACCCTTTATAAAAATTCCCCCACATGACATGAAAACATCCTGTCACCGCTCATGGGCGAATGTCGCCCCCGAGTTCACAAATGCGGCGGCAACTGTCGGGGAAAATTTTTTTTCCCACGTATTTCCCCCTCCACAAAGAAAAAACAATAAGGGAACCACATTTGTGTTTTTGCAATTTAAAGTGTTTAATGGGGAAAAAACTTTTTATTCCCTATGGCCCAGAGAAAAAAATTTTGGGCTTTTTTACAAAGGGGCATGCCACACAAATCAGAAAAAAAAAAAAAAAAAAATTCCCCAAAAAAACCCCGTTTGGTTTTTGGGCGCCCCGTTTTTAAAATCGTTTGGAAAGGGGAAATGGCCCTTTTGGGTCACGTGATCCCCTTTTGCCCTAAACCTCATCTATAAGTGAGGGGTGGGAAATCACCAACACATCTTTTATGTCGGGATCCATTTTTTCCAAAAACATGCCAGTGTCCCCCGGATGAAAGTGTTTTAAAACCATGGTTTCCGCATTTTTCAAGGTCCCCAAAGATACGTGTCAAGGTAGTGTTGTGGTCCTTTTAATTTTTTTGGGGGAAAAAGAAACAAAAGCGGGCCCGATTTAAGTGCATTTTTGGGAAAGCCCCTTCCCTAGAAAAATGGCCTGGATACCCCCTTTGCCAAAAAGCTTTCCCATGTCCCCTTTAGCCCCCTCTCCTGAACCAAACTCATTTTTAAAAATTTCTCCCCGAGGCCAGGTAATTTACCCCGAGGGATGCCCCCTTTTAGGGGGAGGGGGTGATTACTTTTCCCCCCCACAAATAGTGGGAAATACGGCGGGGGTTTTTCGAAAAACCTTGTTACAAGTTTTACCTGAAAGTATTTTTTTGGGGATGCATACGTCAAAAGGGAAAGGCAGAAAGATCCACTGCCAATTTTTTATGGGTGAATTTTTTAGCCCCAATCATTAACATTAAGAGCCTCTAAACCCTTTTTACAAAAATTTTGTTTCATTTCCATTCCAAATGATGAACACAAACATCAAAGAATCTAGTCCAGAGGGAATTTTTTTTGGGGGTTATCCCCAAAAACCCAAAAAAGGGCTCCCCCCAGCCGAGGGACAGATTAGCAAGGGAAGGGGGGGCGCAGACACTTCCAAAGGCTTTAAACCCCCAAACGGTGGGGAAGTCCCATTGTCAAACACAAAATATTTTTCCCAGTGATACAAACTCCAACAAATTTTACCACAAACTCAAATGTGGGATTCAAATTGTAAACCTCTGGTGCGTAAAAAAAATTTTATTGCTTCCAGGCCGAGATGGGTGTATACATGTGTTTGTGACTCAACATCTATAAATTTCAATAAGTAATTTTGATCAACGGACAGACCTCAAAAACCGTTTTTTCCCGCAAAACCACAAAAAGTGGGTTTCCCTTTTTGAAACTATGTGGACCCAAAAAACGTCGGAAAAAACGTCCCGACAGCTTTCCCCCCGCCCCCATATGTGAACAAACTGGGGGGACATTCCCACATGAGAGTGACACGGCTGTGTCATGTATGTTTGGGAAATTTTTATAATTGGGGACCCCCCAAAAGTTTTTTAAAAAGGATTGGAAAATTTAAAAAAAATCATACCGTCCATACGAAAAGGCAAATTGATCAGAAATTTCTATATAGAGAAACCTTCTGGATTTTCACCCTCAAGACACTCACACCAAATGGCCTCAATGAGCAACTGGATTTCAGTTGCTACATTTAATAACATGTTATCTGCCATTTACCTACCTCCTCCCTTTCGTATATTTTTCTCCACTATAAGAATTCTGTCTAAGTCTCCAACACCCTGACCTTTGCCATTTTTTACTGAGCCCCAATCTATTCATTGGGACATTGCCAATTAAAGCCAAGCGATTTCTTTGTTTTTTTTGTTGTTTTGATAATAAGCTTCCTCAGTATCTGAAGGACTGCATATATTTTATACCTGACCACGATCTAAACGTGGGAACCAGGTTGCTATGGACGCCAATCGACGCCTGTGCAATATTCTGGCGCCGTGGTCGTCATTTCCGGCGCAGGACACGAGCGCTTATAAACTGATGCGGCTCAGCTGTCGGCGTCTCCGCCGGCATAGCATTGCTGACAGTTTGCACGCTGTCATACACAGAGTCAAGAGCGGATGCACCATTCCTAACACGGACTGTGGCTCTAAGTATTATCGTCATTTCCTTAATGAATGAACTAGAGGAAGTCACACAGGCCAGATAAGTAGCTATCTTGCATATCTTTAAATTGCCTGTGTCAGTACAATCTCTCTTGCATTGTCTTTGTTGATATGCTTTTTTGTGTGTCAGTACAAACTGATCTTGCATTGTTGTCATTTGCATGCTGGATAAATTTTTTGTACTAGTGACATATCTTTCCTTATATTATATCCCCTGAGGAGATCCTATTGATTAGGGAGGATCGAAAAATGTTGGGAGTTTCAATTGGGAGGGATTAATAGGGCTTTCTAGTAAGGGATAGGTTCCTGACGGGACCGTCCTTTGTTTCGGGACGATAATCCTGGTTTAGGCAGCAGAGTATTAGCTACCTAGGGATTAATAGTGTTATCACAGCCTTCCTTTATCTATGGTATCAGTTTTAATTTTCTATTCCTCTGGATTAGAGGTTTTTGTCGCTACTATATTTTTATTGGTATATACATTAAAAGTTATATTTTAATTTGTTCTCTCCCTGTTTAGGGATTTGTTGTCGGAACTCTATTCAGCAGCACGCCCCTTTCACTTAGATATCAAGGCATTGACTGTCTTCTGTGGTATCTGACACCAAGACATTAGCAGCAGACCCTTTAAAATCTGTAAGTTGTGATGTGTGGCCTCTATGGACCAAAATCATCTTTAGCCCCTTAACCCACCTGGATGTATGGGTACGTCCTGGTGGGGTTAAGGAGTTGTGCAGGGGGATTGCAGCACGACCCTGTTACACAGCCGCTGAGTGTTAGCGTGTTAGTGTTAACTAATTACAGCTAAAACCCGGCGCTGCATCAAAATTTGAATGAAAAACGGTGCCGCGCAAGTGCGGGGATCCGATGCCTGGACATGGCAGCGGGGAGCCTTGTGAAGGCTTCCATCGCTGCCATGTTCTCGTTTGCCCCACTTTCGGCCCCAGTCAGGAAGTGGGGAAAACGCCATCTTGGTGCAACCTAATGCATTGTTTATACAATGCATTAGGCTGTATTAACATTCGTGCTCCCTAGTGGTGAAGCGCCCTAGGGGGACTCAATGTTAGAGTAAAAAAAAAAAAAAAAAGTTTTAAATTATAAAAATTTTTTTAAAAATATTAAAAGTCTAAATCACCCCCCTTTCGCCATTTTACAAATAAAATAATAAAAAAGTTACACATTTGGTATTGCCGTATCAGAAAAAGTTTGATCTATTCAAATACAACATCATTTATCCCAAACGCTGAACAACGTAGAAGAGAAAAATTCCAAATGCCAAAATTGGTTATTTCATGTCCTATAAAAATGTGAATAAAAGTGATAAAAAAGTCCCATGTATTCCAAACTGCTAGCAATAAAAAGTACACTTCAGCCCGCAAAAAATGCACCCGCACAGTAGGTGTTAGCACAAAAAAGTTATTGGTCACTCAAAACAGCGCCGCGGCGCAAATTTCAAATATAGAAAATGTTTGGAATTTTTTTACGGTACCAAAACATACCGAAAACCCTACATGTTTGGTATTGTCGGATGCCTATCAACCTGTAGAATACAGATAACACATCATTTTTGAAGATTGAACATCACAAAAACAAAACTCCCGCAAATATGGCGCAAGTACATTTTGTTTCCCATTTTGCCCCAATTTTTTTGCGGTTTCCCAGTATATTCTATGGTAATATGAATAACACCACTGGAAACTACATCTTGTCCCACAAAATAAAAGCCCTCATATGTCTATGTAGGTGTAAAACTAAAAACGTTATGGCTTTTGGAAGGCGAGGAGGAGAGAAATAAAGAGTAATATTTTTTTCTTTGGAGGGGTTAAGGGGTTAAAGTACATCCAACAGATGCAAGATTAAATTGAGATCTAGGGAATGACAAGTGAACACCTTAAACTCTTTGTCCTGTTCTAGTTAGGGAATACTGTTATTTTGAAGGGGTAGATTTGGTCATCAACAGTTTTTAGGTAAATGGAACAAGTCAAAGTAACATCAACATAAATGTCAGAACCCTTGGGTTCCCAGAAGAGCATTGCTCAGAGCAACTTATTGCATAAACTGGCTTGTCTTCTTCCCATAGTGCAACCTGGTGCCATTTCTTCCATAGGTAAGTGCTAGACATGAATCCAATTGTTCACGTGATGTCAAATATAATGTGATTTATCTAAACTTCAGAAAAAAAGATATTGACCATGTATTTTTTTTTCATTAAAGAATGAAAATGGGGTTCTTAGTGCACATTTTGATCAAACTGTATAAGCTTTGGAAAGCAACCTTTCTCAGGTGGGTCCCTGTTGGGTTGCTCCCGCCTGTGTTGGAGCTTTGGGTGCCCATGACCCTGTTGCAAGTTAACAGTTTGTCCTTTTGTGTGTGACTTTCATCAGGTACTAATCACTGCATACCAGGAACACCCCACCTAAAACTGTGATTTTGGAAATGCTGTGACTCGCTTGTCTAGCCATGACAATATGGCTCTTGTCAAAGTTGCTCAGAGCCTTACACTTGTCCACTTTTCCTACTTCCAACAATGTAAAACTGACTGATCACTTGCTGCTTAAGGATCCGTCCACGCGGCATGGTTTATTAGTTGGATTTTCAGACGGTTTGTGGATTTGGAAACCATCTGAAAACCGACCAGAAAACATCGCAATAGACTTTAATAGAATATTAATTCAGTAGTCTACACTGAACAGATTTGCAGCCAGACAGATGTGCAATTCAATGGTTATGGGGGACGGGTGAATCTGCAAACCTCCAAAACCATGCAGAAGCTGATAAAATACCGACCGGATTCTTAAACAGGATCCAACCTGCATTTTACATATGCCATGTGGACATAGGCTAAGATATCCCAGGACTTGAAAGGTATGATTCTTACAAGCTATATGAATGTTGATTAGCATATATTAGTTTTTTGATCAATGTAATTGTACCAATAAAACTCAAAGATGACACATAGAAATGCAACAACTGTTGTACATTAGTAGAAGAAAACCTCAGTTTTACAATGCAGTTAGTGGCCACATAGTTTTCAAAACTTAAAAATAAATGCATAGCCAATCACCACATTATGAGAAATGTGAACCCATACTGATACTTTCTTATATACTAACTTAAAAAAAGTTGAAATGGTAAAGAGTCTGTCCTATGGGAGACTAGCTTCCACAATCTGTTCATATTCTACAGGCAGTGCATTGTATTTTTTGGAATACATGTATTTTCAAGCATTGAAGCAGCTCTGAGTACTGTGGTTTATACATTTCTGTATTCATATGCTGAACTGGATACAGAGGTCACAGGATGATAACGTCATATACATCTAATAGGCATACACAAGGGAAACCGCAGGGAATGGAAATCCAGAATGTTTGGCAGTGTCGAAAATAATGTATTGTATATTTTTACTGGGGATAAAGCATTAACCACATTGTTTCCTTCTACCTATGATTTTTTTTTTAGATTGGGGTTCTTTGGGCCCAACAGAAGAATATTCCAGAGGGCTTACTCTTGATCTTTACACAATCTTTGCACACACAGGTAAGATTAATATAAAGTGTTTTTTCTATCGATGGTTCTACAGCAGTGACTGACATTTCAGCTCTGCTTTTCCCAGCTGAGCCTGTTACAGGAATATTGGTGAAGGAAGAGTTTTAACAGCAGGGCACAAGGCTACAGAGCTCTAAAGGGTTAAAGTTTGTCAGTAAGAAACATAAACAAGCTCCTGTGCTACCTCTCTCTCGGTTTAGCCGCATACGTCGTATTGTTCAAAATCCAGACACCTGTAAAGTGAGATTACAGGAAATGAAAACCCGCTTCTGGCAACAACGGCTATCCGAGACATATATTGAAACAGGACATTTGTACAGGGACCCGGGACGATTCCACTATTAGGCCGTGTTCACACGACTTATTCCCGACGTATTTGTGAGCCGTATTGAGCTCACAAATCCGTCGTGAATAAGGGGCGGGACGGGGGAGGGGCCGGAGCGCGGCGGGGGCGCCGCTCCCGGCCCCAAAGACAATGCATTATTTACGGCGCGTACGCGCCGTAAATAATGTGCATGTCACTTTCTCCCCCCGCGGCGGATTCGCCGAGCAGGTAGGAGCGACGAAATCCACTGTTCTCTATGAGAGATGACAGGAACGGATTGGCGCCGTACTGCAGCGCAAATCCGGCGCGGAGTACGGCGCCAATCCGTGCCCAAATAAGCCGTGTGAACGAGGCCTTACGAGACGCAAAGACAATAATATTTCTCCCCCATTGTACTCGTTTATTATATATTACCCCTTTTTTAATTGTTGCTTCCTCTTATCCTCTATCAGCCATACCGCCTTTTCTACCGGCTCACTGGTATCTCTATTTTCTGTCTCACTCCTATTCTCTATACTTGCGCCGCGCCTCGTGCATGCGCAGCCCTCCTTGGTTTGCCCACACTATCCTGTCCTTTCTCACTGGCCTGGCGGCATCCGCGCATACGCCTATTTCCGTCGACCCGCACTCCAGACAGACGGCGGCTTCTCCTCTATTTCTCCGGACGCACATGTCCATTTTCCTCATCACATTAGTTAATTATTATACCTCTCTCATTCAATTTGTTATCAACATTTTCTCATCCTACCTTCAATCTATATCCTACCGCAGCCTTCCTACCATGACCACAGATTCTCAATAAGTGCGGACTGGGATCAATTTTCTACTTTAGTGGCAGTATGACAATTATCTTAATTTTCAGACTGTTTGGCATATCTACTCCTTACTTCTACTCACATCTCACATTGTACCTTTTCTATTATATCTTATGTATCTACTCCATTGGCCACACCTACAATATTTTATCTTGTTATATCTTAGGCAAGCTCTCATTCTCACTACATCTATCCAATCGGTATACTCATATCCCTTATTATTTACCTATATCCCCTTTATTTTTCTTTCCCTCTGTTTTTTTCTTCCTTCCTTGTAGCCATGTCTCTCTATCTTGTCTACATCTTCTGTTTACCCCTTTGGTTACTTTCCTGTTTTTATTACTCTATGTTTTCTCTCTTTCGTTTGGAGTTTTGCCTCTACACATATATAATTTGTCATGTTTATTTCCACAGATGTCACTTGATAAAGGCTCACATAGCCGAAACGTCGTACTAGAAATAACACCTCTATTGGTCCGCAATATATTCAATATTTATGTGTATATGTACATTTCATGTTCATTCTATGTCATTGTAAATGTACGAATAGAGTGCAATACTCAAACGATCTGTGTTCCCCCTTTTTCCGGCTGTCTGTAAATAAATACCCTTCGGAATAGCATTTCCTTTTGGTGTGCAGTGGATATATTTAATTGACTATAGACCTTAGGTCTTTTCCACCTATTTCAAAGCACCCGTCTTTCCAATTGACCCTTACATTTTGGTGTGCAGAACCATTTGTTTACAATCAGAACTACATGCTGGCTAGCCCGTTCTTCTGAAGCAACAGGCATATTTCAGGCATATAGGGGCGGGCACAGTATGTGCTGAAATACGCCTGCAATACGGTGTATGAACTTACCCTTAAAGGGAACCTATCACATAGGTTATTTCCCCCTTGCTGAGGGCAGCACAAGCTAGTGTCAGACCTGCTGTTCCCAGCACTGTCCCTTATTCTGTAAGATGCAGCAGTTTTAGAACATTTACCCCTCAAATCTTATTCATGAGCAGGTGTTAGCTCCACCCACCAAAGGTTAGCGAACCACTGACATCGATTCACATGCTTTCTACCCTTTCAAAAAGTAATATTTCAGTTAGTGGGCGGGCTACTAGTTGGCTGATAGTGAAACAAACTGACACTTGAAAGGACCTTCAATACTCTTCTGGCTTAAAACTGCAGATTTGAGCATTAAATACACGAAAACTACAGCATCTTACAGAATAAGGGACACAGCGCTGGAAACAGCAGTTCTGACACTACCTTGTTCTGTCCTCAGCCAGGGGGGCAAAAACTATGTGACAGGTTCTCTTTAAGCTATGTACTCAACTAAGCAGACTACTCCATTATGTCAGACAGAATAGGAAGGGTTAACCAAAATTAATGAATTGAGTTATATATATTTGTCAGTACAACACTTTTTTTTTTTTCAAATAGTGAAAAATGTTATGTCAGACCTTGATTTTAGCATATTTCGAACCTTAGTATATTTTTATCATTAGGCATGTAATAAAAACATATACTTACAGCCACAGTGACCTAGTAATAATATATTTTGTCAGCTGTACAAGTCGTGTTGTGTATTGCTCTTGAGTTCTGCCAGCATCCACACTTCTCTCTTATAAACCAATATTCCAGCACTTACCCAATCAACTTTATAGAACATACCTGGGTTTAAATTGGAGCTTCACACATCCAGACTGGATGAACCAAGGACGAACAGAATGTTATACTCATGTGGTGTTTTTACACCTCCTTGGACTATAATCTTGTCTAAGAATAACATTTTGTGGCTTGTGAAATAAAATCTCATAATTCAGATAATACCACAATCAAAGAAGGTGCAGATCCTGATTATGATGTTTGTGAAAGAGCTCCTGAAACAGAAAATGGTTATGCAGAATTTATCTGAATACGGTAGACAGGCACTGAGGCCATTAGCTCCCAGTGTAATAATTCAAAGAACATTTATAAGAAAGCGCAGCACTATTTTTGACTAACAAACCTGGACTTTTAAGCTGTTGCTGACCGCTCATTGACTACATACGTCTGGGCAGTAGTTGTTGGAACATCCATGCAGAGAGCACAGCTGTACATTAATTGTGGAGAGCCGGGTGCTAGCGTTAGCCATTTCTCCAATTAGAAGGCAGGGACGGTTTATTACTATTCCTGCCTTCCTGATTGCCTGCCCCACCAGTCAGGTGTAACGGCCGGAGTAGTGGATCTGCTATACCACTTCAGACGATGGTGTAAGCTGCAGCAGGGAGCGGAGTGTAAGGGGCCACTGGTTTTCACCAGAGCCTGCCGCAAATCAGGTTGGACTTGCTGCGGCAAGCGAACCCCCAAGTCGCTACCCCTGGCATGACTTGCCTGCAGTGCCAGTCGAGGTGTGGCGAGGCACAAAACCGCTAGGCTGGCTCGTAATCGGGGACAGGCAGTAAGGTCAGGTAAGGTGGCAATGATTCGTGGTCAGAGGAACGGAGGCAAGAGGTACGGTACACGATATGGCAATAGAACTCTCTAGAACGTTTTTCACTATAGGCACAAGGCGCTATAGTTCCAGGGGAAGTGGCGGAAGCATCCTGGATATATACGGTCATCACACGGCAATAACCAATTACCGGCGCGCTGGCCCTTTAAATCTCAGTGAGCCGGCCCGTGCGAGCCTTAGAAAGCTGGGACGCACGCAGCGGACGACAGGAGAGTGCGGAGGAGCAGGAGCGTGGCTGGGTGAGTAGCTGCTGGTAATACGAGACGCCCCGCAGCCTGACATGCGGACCTCGGCGCCACTCGTCCCCAGCAGCATACGGCAGAGGGATTACTAGTGCGCCCGCGGCCTGACATGTTGTCTGCAGGGCGACTCATAACAACAGGGAGTTGTTTCCCCTTATATTTCCACAGAAATTGGGGCTATTATTTCAGTCTCAGTTACATAGGTAATCAGAAACAAAAAAAACTATGTAAAAATTCCGTCCAGAGTTAATTTTCTGACTTTATTGGGAGCACAATATATAAATATTAGAAAACTACACCTTCCTCCAACATAAAACATAACTGAAAATTTTAATTTTTGCGCTACTCATTCTGTTTCTTACTAAATTATTGCTTTTTCCTTTGTAAACTTAATTGTAGCAGGCAATGTCAGGCAGCAGCTGCCAAGGCAAACAGGATCATGGGGTGTATTAAAAGGGACATAGATGCACAAGATGGGAACATTATTCTCCCATTATACAAGTCACTGGTTAGACCACACATGGAATATTGTGTACAGTTTTGGGCACCAGTTCACAGGAAAGACATTGTAGAGCTTGAACAGGTACAAAGGCGGGCAACAAAAATAATAAAAGAACTAGGTGGACTACAATACCCAGAAAGATTAGCAAGGTTAGGTTAGAGAAAAGACGGCTTCGGGGGGACATAATAAATATGTTTAAATACATCAAAGGTCGATATAGAGATCTCTCTCAAGATTTATTTATACCCAGGGCTGTATCTAGAACAAGGGGGCATCCTCTATGTCTTGAGGCACGAAAGATTCTACATAAACATAGAAAGGGATTCTTTACTGTTAGAGCAGTGAGACTGTGGAACTCTCTGTCAGAGGAACTTGTGAATTCAATAACAGAGTTCAAAAAGGGTCTGGATAAATTTTTGGAGTATGATAATATAACAAGTTATAGTGACTAGGATTCTGGAGAAGGGTCGTTGATCCAGGGATTTATTCCGATTGCCAGATTGGAGTCAGGAAGGAACTTTTTCCCTCACATGAGGACAATTGGCTTCTATCTCATCAGGGTTTTTTGCCTTCCTCTGGATCAACACTTTAGCAACACTTTAGCAAAATAGGCTGAACGGGATGGACATCTTGTCTTTTTTCAGCCTTACAAATTATGTAACTATGTATATTATTCTGGATAATGACTTGGGTTGTCTCACTACAAGGATTGTTTTTATGTTAAAGATCTTGCAAAAACAAGTCACTTTGCAAAATGTGTCCATTAACAGTGTCCTACCTATTCCTAGATATCCCCTCTTGTATGGGCTGCATCAGCTCCTCAGGTCGCTTTAGCTACAGACCTGTTCAATCTCTCCTGATAGGCTGCCAGGACTGGTTGCTGTAGCTACAGACCTGGCTTCTACTGCAGCCTAGTGGAAGCCAGTAAACACGCCCCTGAGTTCAAAATGAAACCAAGAAAACAAGACTGAGGTGCTATGAATCAATGTAGTGAGACAACCCCTTTAAAGCCGTGAATACAGGGTTGTGGTGCAGCTTTCCAAATTTAAACACTTCTTCCATCTATCTGATTCCACTCGGTTATATGTGACATTCTTTACTGTAGATCCCGGAGTACAACTCATAAACTCATGATGGTCAATGCCAGAGCTTGCCAAGTAGAAGGCACTGCCTGGAGTGCGATTTAGTGCAATTTAACAATTTAAATATACTAAACAATTAACAGTGGATGCTAATCATCATCAGTAATAGAGTGTGTATATATATATATATATATATATATATATATATATATATAATATAATTATAATAATACATGTAAATATATATACATGTATATATATACACAATAATACATACATAGTATGTTATATATATATATATATATATATATATATATATATACATACACACACACGCACAAACAGATGTAGGAAAGATAAATTTGACATATAATGCACCATGATATCACGAAACAGATTTTTCTCAACTTTTTTCAGTATGTTTCAGTTGCTTTTGTTGTGATTTAAGAACAGATAACACTAAAAGACATGATATCACTGTCCAGCCAGAATAATTGTTTGACGACCATTTTTTATACTTTGAGTATGGTGCTGAGCCTGGGAGAGAATATATAAAAAATATTCACCTCTGAATTTACATTCATTCCAGTGATAAGTCTCCCAGTCCTATCCCCCGGTCTTTTGCTTTCTTCCGGCTTGTGCTGAATGAAACATCTTTGTAGTCTATGGCTGAATGCAGCAGTCATGTGACATTGCCCAACATCACTGTTTGTAAGTCAATGTCAAGGCGCTGAACAGTGATGTGAGGAAGTGTCACGTGACTGCTGCAGCGGTGACATTCCTTTTGTCCTGAGCCAGAAGACGTCGGTAGACGAGAGGATTGGGAGATGCACCCCTGAGACATATGTTAGTTCAGAGGTGAGTATTGTTTTTTTTATCCTCTCCCATCCTCGGCACCATACTCAAAGTTAAGAAAGGAGAGTCAGGGCAATCACTTTAAGCTTTCTACACTACTATAATAAGTTAGGGATATTTGGCTTTTGGTTGAAATTTCCGGATAAACATAAAGTTTCTTGAACATTTTTTTAGATGAACTACACGAGGTAATTTCTTAACTTCAGAATGCACATGTCCAACTGTTCAGTGTTTCAGTACTTTTTGCACAACTTGCTGATCTCTAACAATGAGCTTAAAGGGGTTGTCTCACTACAAGGATTGTTTTTTATATTAAAGATCTTGTAAAAACAAGTCACTTTGCAATATATGTCCGTTAACAGTGTCCTACCTATTCCAAGATATCCACTCTTGTATGAGCTGCATCAGCTCCTTAGGTCGCTACAGCTGTTTGATCTATCCTGATAGGCTGCCAGCACTGGTTGCTATAGCTACAGATCTGGCTTCTTCTGCAGCCTAGTGGAAGCCAGTAAACACGCCCCTGAATTCAAAGTGAAACCAAGAAAACAGGACTGAAGTAAGATGAATCAATGTAGTGAGACAGCCCCTTTAATGACTAAATTCACAACAGGTGTTTGATCCCTGAATCGCCCAATAAATTGAGTTGGGATTTAAACAGTCCTCCTCATCATACTGTTCACATTTTCACATCATGAGACCAAGATAAAAACTTACAATTAATCGACATTGTGAGGCTTCAAGCAGGATGCTCAAAGACAGAACTGGCCACTGAGCTTAGAGTGTCACAGAGTGTCATTAGCAGGTTGCATCAAAGGTACAGAGAGACTGGAAGACCCACAGAAAGGCAAAAAGTGGACGTCCTTTGGCTCCATCACACACTGATGACCTCTTCATTGTAAACAAGGGCCTGTGGAAATGGATGATGAATGCTACACAACTCTAGGCACATTTAAGGGAGGTGAGAGACAACCAAGTATAACCATTTACATCAGTGTAGTCTGCGTGCTAGATGACCTTGCATGGGCCAGGGAGCAACTATGCTGGACCAGTGGTCTTCAGCGCTGTTCAATGATGAAAGTCGATTCACCCTGAGCAGAAATGATGTCCACCAACAATGCTGGAGACATCAAGGAGAGAGCTATGTATCACCCAGGTCAGATTAGGTACCCTTGCCGCAGACTCATATATATATATATATATATATATATATATATATATATATATATATATATATATATATATATATCTCGCTCTCGTCTGGACGCCCTCATGGACCGTCCTGGGGTCTTTTAGCTCAGGATCGCCACTTGGGTCAAACGGATGGCACTCCGACAACGAATTCTTACTTAAAACTCAGCCTGTTTATTTCAGCACAGGTTTACAGTAATTCAGCAACAAAAACAGAACAAACCAAAAATCCTTAGGCCATCTAGCCACTAACTAAACATATGATGTCCCTCTCTAACGTGTGGTCAAGGCCTACCGCCAATGCACCACACACACACGTTGCCGGTACTCACTGGTTCTAGCTTCTCTTAAGCCTCTGGGGGCCAGAGCCTCTTGACAGCTCCTCTGCTGCTCCACTCTGCAGGTAGCAGGTCACGCCCCCTGATCTCCTGTAGTAGGAGGCCTTTAATAGGTGCTCCAGATGCACCCAATACCTGGGCTGGAACCCAAAGACCTGGAACGTGGGAACAACCACCCACCCATCTGCAGTTGTTCCGGGAAGGCCAGCCCTTAATGGCTGGACATTAGCCATGCTACGTATAAGGGTCAGCACCCTAATGTTGCTAACTGACAATACCTGGCTTCCCCCACGAGAACAGGCTCTCGGTGGTACGTACGCCACCTAGTGGCAGAACCCTGCGACTGCCTATGGTCGCTCTGTGACTATATATATATATATATATATATATATATATATATATATACACTCACCGGCCACTTTATTAGGTACACCTGTCCAACTGCTCGTTAACACTTAATTTCTAATTCAGCCAATCACATGGCGGCAACTCAGTGCATTTAGGCATGTAGACATGGTCAAGACAATCTCCTGCAGTTCAAACTGAGCATCAGTATGGGGAAGAAAGGTGATTTGAGTGCTTTGAACGTGGCATGGTTGTTGGTGCCAGAAGGGCTGGTCTGAGTATTTCAGAAAACTGTGATCTCCTGGGATTTTCACGCACGACCATCTCTAGGGTTTACAGAGAATGGTCCGAAAAAGAAAAAAACATCCATGAGCGGAGTCCTGGGGGGAAATGCCTTGTTGATGCCAGAGGTCAAAGGAGAAATGGGCAGACTGGTTCGAGCTGATAGAAAGGCAACAGTGACTCAAATAGCCACCCGTTACAACCAAGGTAGGCAGAAGAGCATCTCTGAACGCACAGTACGGCGAACTTTGAGGCAGATGGGCTACAGCAGCAGAAGACCACACCGGGTGCCACTCCTTTCAGCTAAGAACAGGAAACTGAGGCTCCAATTTGCCCAAACTCATCGAAATTGAACAGTAGAAGATTGGAAAAACGTTGCATGGTCTGATGAGTCTCGATTTCTGCTGCGAAATTCAGATGGTAGGGTCAGAATTTGGCGTCAACAATATGAAAGCATGGATCCATCCTGCCTTGTATCAACGGTTCAGGCTGGTGGTGTGGTGTCATGGTGTGGGGAATATTTCTTGGGCACTCTTTGGGCCCCTTGGTATCAATTGAGCATCTTTTGCAACACCTTGTTGAACCCTATGCCACGAAGAATTGAGGCTTTTGAAGGCAAAAGGGGGTCCAACCTGTTACTAGCATGGTGTACCTAATAAAGTGGCCGGTGAGTGTATACACACAATACAGACCAAAAGTTTGGACACACTCTCTAATTCCAACAGTTTTCTGTATTTTCATGACTATAACAATTGTAGGTTCACACTGAAGGCATCAAAACTATGAATTAACACATGTGGAATTTTTATACTTAACAAAAAAGTGGAAACAGCTGAAAATCTGTCTTATATTCAAAGTTCTTCAAAGTAGCCACTTTACTTTGATACTGCTTTTTTACACTCTTACCATTCTCTTGATGAGCTTCAAGAGTTAGTCACCTGAAATGGTCTTCCACAGTCTTGAAGGAGTTCCCAGAGATGCTTAGCATTTGTTGGCTTTTTGGGGCCTTCACTTCTCCCGGTCCAGCTCACCCAAACCATCCGATTGGGTTCAGGTTGGTGACTGGGAGGCCAAGTCATCTGGCTAGCACCCCATCACTCTCCTTCTTGTCAAATAGCCCTTACACAGTATGGAGGTGTTTTGGGGTCTTTGGTCCTGTTGAAAAATAAATGATGGTCCAACTAAACGCAAACTGGATGGAATAGCATGCCGCTGCAAGATGCTGTGGTAACCATGCTGGTTTAGTAGTGCTTTAATTTTGAATAAATCCCCAACAGTGTCACCAGCAAAGTACCTTCACACCATCACACCTCCTCCTCCATGCTTCACGGTGGAAACCAGGCATGTAGAGTCCATTCGTTCAGCTTTTCTGCTTCGCGCAAAGACACGCTGGTTGGAACCAAAGATCTTAAATTTGGACTCATCAGACCAAAGCACAGATTTCCACTGGTTTAATGTCCATTCCTTGTGTTCTTTAGCCCAAACAAGTCTCTTCTGCTTGTTGCCTGTCCTTGGCATTGGTTTCCTAGCAGCTGTTTTACCATGAAGGCTGCTGCACACAGTCTCATCTTAACAGTTGTTGTAGAGATGTGTCTGCTGCTAGAACTCTGGGTGGCATTGACCTGGTCTCTAATCTGAGCTGCTGTTAAAGAGAACCTGTCACATAGTTTTTGCCCCCCTGGCTGAGGACAGAACAAGGTAGTGTCAGACCTGCTGTTTCCAGCGCTGTGCTCCTTATTCTGTAAAATGCTGTAGTTTTCGTGTATTTAATGATCAAATCTGCAGTTTTCAGCAAGAAGAGTCATTCGAAGAGTCCTTCAGAGTGTCAGTTTTTTTCAAACCCTGCCCATATAAGGCTAGCCCCGCCCACCTCAACTGACAAACCTATTACTTTGAATAGGTAGAAACATGTGAATAACTGTCAGTGGGCGGAGCTAGCCTTTGGTGGGTGGAGCTAACACCTGCTCATGAATAAGATTTGAGGGGTAAATGCTCTAAAACTCCAGCATCTTACAGAATAAGGGGCACAGCGCTGGAAACAGCAGGTCTGAAACTAGCTTGTGCTGTCCTCAGCAAAGGGGGCATAACCTATGTGACAGGTTCCCATTAACCTTCGATTTCTGAGGCTAGTGACTCGGATGAACTTATCCTCTGCAGCAGACTTCTGAACTTCTGAACACCACAACTGATGGTCCCAACACCATTTATAAGGCAAGAAATCCCACTTATTAAACCTGACATGGCACACCTGTGAAGTGAAAACCATTTCAGGTGACTACCGCTTGAAGCTCATCAAGAGAATGCCAAGAGTGTGCAAAGCAGTAATCAAAGCAAAAGGCGGCTACTTTGAAGAACCTAGAATATAAGACATATTTTCAGTTGTTTGACACTTTGTTGTTAAGTATATAATTCCACATGTGTTAATTCATAGTTTTGTTGCCTTCAGTGTGAATCTACAATTTTTAGAGTCATGAAAATACTGAAAACTGTTGGAAGGAGAAGGTGTGTCCAAACTTTTGGTCTGTACTGTATATATATATATATATATATATATATATATATATAATATATATATATATATATATATATATATATATATATATATATATATATATATACACACACACACACGCTCATACATAATTGTGCCATTTCTCTCTGCTTGTGAATGTGTGTCTAGATTGGCGGCTTTCCTCTTCCAATATGGGGTGTTCCTACACACTTTGACACTGTGTAATCAGTGCTGATAGTGTCAGTCCATATAGGAAAACACCTTACTGATAAAGGAATTATAAAACTTATATGTCAATTTATTCACACAGGAGGAATAAGAGAGCAGGCTCGGAGTGGCCCACAGGGGAATAGGGGAAAACCCCGGTGGGCCACTGAGCATGGTAGATCTGGAGTTGTTTTTTAACTTCATAGATATTCTCAAAAGAGGCACAAAAGCAAAGAAAAAGAGTCAAAAAGCAAAATGCTTTACAGTAGCTGTAGGGTGGGCCCCTAAAATAAACCCCACCAGTGGGCCCATAAAAACTCAATTGATGGGCCCCTAGACTCAACTCCATCTGTGGGCCCTAGGCGCCCCAGTCCGACACTGTAAGAGAGTAACTAAACAAAGCAGAATAAAAAAAAAAAATAGATATTCTAGTATTGTTGGTTCACAGACAATTAGAACCTGTATGTGTATTTGATCTACAGCAGGCCTCTTGCTGTATAAACCCCCTCCTTCTCTCTGCCTGTGCAGACATTGCACAATCCCGTATATCAGGCTCCTGGGTTTGTTCTTGCTAAGTGATCAACTGTTATTCTGAAGCAAGTACAAATCAAATCACATTCTGTTGAACTGTGAATCCTGTGTGTCATCTATGTAAAGGATCATGTGTACTGAGCAGTGTCCGGGGCGATGATGGAGTGCCATAGTTTTGGGTTATGCTATCAATCAGTAACTACTACACAATATAAAACTACAATGGCCACCTCACAGAATCCAAAAATCACCCCAACCCTGTTCTACAAACTGCTGGATCATCAATGTTTTGCAACATATTTGTGTAACCTAAATTATAGGACATAACCTTCCAAGGCTCAGCAGCAAGGTGTGTAGTGTTTACCCAGTAAACTAGCTGTCTGTATTCTTTGTGGAGCCCAATTCATCCAAGCCAAGAATAAAAATATCAATAATCATAATAATCAGTGCCTAAAATATTTACCATGTAATAAAGGAGGATACTGTTATACACAGAAAATATAGTTCTGATTCCAAAATGTTATCATTACTGTATATTAACACTCCTGAAGCTGGTGCTGTAAAAAATCCTCTCTCCCTTCCCATCTCCTGTCAAAGTGCAATCAGAGGAAGAGAGCTGTTTAGCCAAAATTAATGAATAATTAACTCCTTCTTGGCCTCTTCATGTAAAATCAAGGGTTAAGAGTGCAGGCCATGTCAATTTAAGGCTTTTGGTTGCTTTTGATAGTGCCATCAACTGATCAAGATGACATTTTGACTATAGAATTTTGTTCTTTGACAGCAAAATAAAATGTAATTTCCGTCTTTAAGACTCCGGAAATGAATGTTTATCTAAAAATAAAATGGTATCTTTGTGCCTCATGCTGTAACAGTATCATACCTAAAGCAAATCTGTCAAGTGGTTTATGCTGCCCTATCTGAGAGGAGAATATGATAGAGGAGAGAAGCTGAGCTCTGATATAGGGTTATTAATGAGGAAGAAGCTGAGTCTGTGATATATAGGTTATGATAGAGGAGAGAAGCTGAGCTCTGTGATATATAGGGTTATATGATAGAGGAAAGAAGCTGAGCTCTATAATATATAAGGTTGTACAATAGAGGGAGAGAAGCTGAGCTCTGTGATATATAGGGTTATATGTTAGAGGAGAGAAGCTGAGCTCTGTGATATATAGGGTTATATGATAGAGGAAAGAAGCTGAGCTCTATAATATATAGGGTTGTACAATAGAGGGAGAGAAGCTGAGCTCTGTGATATATAGGGTTATAAGATAGAGGGAGAGAAGCTGAGCTCTGTGACATATAGGGTTATATGATAGAGGAGAGAAGCTTAGCTCTGTGATATATAGGGTTATATGATAGAGGGAGAGAAGTTGAACTCTATGATATATAGGGTTATATGATAGAGAGAAGCTGAACTCTATGATAGATAGGGTTATATGATAGAGAGGAGAGAAGCTGAGCTCGGTGATATATAGGGTTATATGATAGAGGAAAGAAGCTGAGCTCTATAATATATAGGGTTATATGATAGAGGAGAGAAGCTGAGCTCTGTGCTTATAGGGTTATATGATAGAGGGAGAGAAGCTGAGCTCTGTGAATATAGGGTTTATATAGAGGAGAGAAGCTTCTGTGATATGAAGTTATGGATAGGAGATGAGCTAGCTCTGTGCCATATAGGTTAAATAAGGAAACGCTGTTCACGGTTGCAGGTAGTGGATCCTCTGGAACACCGCAAGCGATGGTGTAAGCCACGCCAGGGAGCGGAATCTGAGAAGGTCCCAGTTTTCACCAGAGCCCGCCGCAAAGCGGGAAGGACTTGCTGCGGGAGGTCGCTACCCCTGACGTGATTTGCTTGCGGAGGCAGCCGAGGTGTAGCGTGGTGCAAAATCGTAAGGCAGGCTTGTAGTCGGGGACAGGCAAAAAAGTCAGGGCAGACGGCAAGGTTCGTGGTCGTGGACAGGCAGGAAGGTCAGGGCAGGCGGCAAGATTCGTGGTCGAGGGACGGAGGCAAACGGTACGGTACACGGCAATCAGAACAAGACTTCAGGAACGCTTTCTCAGTAGGCTAAATGGCACTAAAGATCCGGCAAGGGCATCAGGAAGAGGCAGGCTTAAATAAGTGCAGCGGCCGGCAATACCCAATTACCGGTGCGTTGGCCCTTTAAATTTAACTGAGCCGGCGCGCACGCCCTAGGGAGCGAGTTACCGTGCGCGCCGGGAGACAGCAGCAGGCGCCGCTAGACTGGGGGCCACAGCTATTTACCTCATAGGACCAAGTTGGGATTACCTGTGTACAAAGTTGCCCTACAGACTGCATATTACCATACAGTGACCATATAGTGGTAGATACCAGTGTACACAGGCTCTGCAGACATATAAGTGATTACAGTGCAGTTACATCTTGTGACTCACAGGTGACGTTTCTCTGACGAGTCGTTGACTTTTCCTTTTCTTCTGCATCTGGTCCAGACCACCATGATGACTTCTCCCGGCCACCACTTTTCCCTGCAGATTTGGACAAAAATATCTTAGAATCCTCACTTTTCTAGCACCTCACTCCCTGCCCCCCAGCTCTGTACAAACTTCTCATGGGTGGGAGAACTGTTACAGGCCATAGCTTAGAGGCCAAGTCTCCTGTAGAGGAGGGGAGAGGAGGAACAGAGGATTCACTCCCTGGAGATTGTATTACAGCTATGGCCTGTACCCCTCAGAATCATGTTACCAGGTAGACCCCATTAGATAGGTTGGTAGGCCACAGGTAGGCTGTAGGTGGGCCCCAAGTAGGTAGGTAGTTAGATTGGCCCTAGGTAGGCAATAGGTAGGCCCCAATTAGGTAGGCAGACCCCAGGTAGATAGGTAGGCTGTAGGTAAGCCCCAGGTAGCTAATTATGTAGGCCACAGGTAGGCTGTAGGTGGGCCCCAAGTAGGTAGGTAGGTAGATTGGCCCTAGGCATGCAGCCCCCCAGGTAGCTAAGTATGCTGTTGCTAGGCCCCTGGTAGCTAAGTAGGCAGTGGGTGGACCACAGGTAACTAATTATATAAGCTATAGGTGGGGCCCACATAGGTAGATAGGCTTTAGGTGGAGTCCACATAGCTAGGTAAATAGGCTATAGGGGTCTCCAAATAGGCAGGCTATAGGCAGGATATAAGGGCCATATAGGAAGGCAGGAAGGCTATAGGGGCCATATAGCTAGGCAGGCAGGGTTTAGGTAGGCTATAGGGGCCATATAGGTAGGCAGAGTATAGGGGCCATATAGATAGGCAGGCAGGCTTTAGGTAGGCTATAGGGGCCATATAGGTAGGCTATAGGGGCCATAAAGGTAGGCATAGTATAGGGGCCATTTAGGTAGGCAGGCAGGGTTTAGGTAGTTATAGGGGCCATATAGGTAGGCCGGCAGGGGTTAGGTGGGCTATAGGGGGTCATATAGTTAGGCAGGGTTCAGGTAGGCTATAGGGGGTCAAGCAGGCAGGCTATAGAGGGTAATGCAGGCAGGCAGGGTTCAGGGAGGCTACAGGGGGTCATATAGGTAGCCAGGCAGGGTCAGGTAGGCTACAGGGGTTCATATGTGTAGCCAGGAGGGTCAGGTAGGCTACAGGGAGTCATATAAGTAGCCGGGCAGGGTAAAGTAGGTTAAAGGGGGGTCTGGTATGCTATAGGGGGGTCAGGCAGACTATATGGGGGTCAGGCAGGTTGTTATGTTCACTGCTGGCGGGCATAGGAGCAAAACTACTGGGGGAGCAGACGTGGTGGCAGCTGCCCCGGTCCCCCTCAGAGGCCAGGCCCCGTGGCAGCTGCTACGTCTGCTAGTCCGGTAGTTCCGCCCCTGGGTGGCCGCACATGTGCGACTTTCTCCTTTCACTTCACTGGTTTTCAATCTGTACTTGAAACAACTGTTCTCTGAAGAAAAGGCACAAACAAAGAGACCGGGTAAAGGGACTCTCGTTCTGGAGATAGATGCTGGTCCCAATGGTGGGAAATTCATCTACCTGACTTTTATAGCATATCCTGTCAGAGATAGGAATACCCTTTTAACAGGGCCGGACTGGGAATAAAAATCAGCCCTGGCACAAAGCCCCCACCAGCACACATACAATATCCACTTAAAAAATTTCCCTTGTTCTCGCACCTCGCCATTTTCTAAAATAAACTACACTATAAAGGTGCTTTCACATGGAGCATTTTTGGTGCATTTTTTATGTGTTTTTGGTGCGTTTTTGTGCAGAAAGGCAGAGCAGTCAATGCTGTACATTTCTGCACAAAAAAACGTATCAAAAAATGCACTAAAAGCGCTCCGTGTGGGAAAACCCCCTCCAAAACAAGCAAGAAAGCAACCCGTGGTGCCCGTAAAACCCCTCCCACAGAGTCAGGTTTGCCTTGCTTTTTACAAACAGGGGGCAAGCCTACCCCTGACACTAAATAAGAACCAAAAATAACCTGGGAACCCCCCCAATCAATCCCATAGTCAGGTCACCGGGTTTACAAAAAAAAAAAGGACCTTTAATTTTTTCCCAGAAAAAAAAATACCCCCGACAGCGGGGACTCCCCAGGAGAACTCATCTCGTTTGGGGGTTGTTTTTCTTCTCCTTTTCTTTTCCTTCTGGCCCAAACCTCCATGGGGTTGGGATTTCCCCCTTAGTTGTTCCCCTTCCTTTTTTTTTCTGTCCGGTACCGCATGAAATTTCTTCTTCTCCCGGGGAACTACCGGCCCTGTTGGGAATTTACCCCAAATACATTTTGACTCCCCCTTTTTCCAGCACTTTCCTATCAATTCCCCAAAAACTATGTTAGGGCCCCCAAAAAAATTTTTAAAATTTAAAAAAAAAGCGATAAATGGCATGTAAATAGGCAGACCCCCCCCATTAGTGATGGGTAAACAGGGGCCTTTTCCAATTTTAAATTTTGGGAGGTTGACAGGGGCCCAACCCCCGTAAATAGCCAGGGGTAAACTGGCCCCCCCCAGTAACTAGCCAGGTTGCGGGGCTTTCCCCCAGTTTAAATAGGCCCCGGTTCTGGAGCTACCCCTGTAATGGGCAGGTTGTGGAGTACCCCCAGTAAAATAGCCCCGGGAATTGGGGGTGCCCCCCCCTTAACTAAACCGGGAGCTAAGGGGTGCCCCAGTAATAGCCTGATTAAAGGGGGGGCGCCCTCAGGTTCCCGGAGCTGGGCAACCCTGTTTGCCAAAGGGAGGCGGGGAAAAAAAAAAAACCCAGTGTTTTTTCCCCCCCCCGGGGCCAATGGCCCCCGGCCAAGGGGGCCGTTATATAAGCATTGCCAAATATTGGAAGGGGGGGGGGCCAGAAAGGAGGCACCCCAAATAGCCCGGGCAGGGCCGTATTTAAATTTTAAAAAGGGCAGGGGGTTTGGGTAAATTCGGGGCGTTTGGGACAAGTTTTTGTTCCCCGTAAATTGTGGTTTTGGCCCGGAAATTTAGGAAAACGTTTTCTTGTATATTTGCCGGAAAGGGCCCGATTGGTAAGCCCACCCCGGGGAAATTGCCGCCCGGGCCGAAAATTTTACCGGTAGGGCCGAAACCCGGGAGGCCGGCCCCAAAATACGGTTACCATAGGGCCTTATTTTTTTTGCCCAGGATGGGCCAGAAAAGCCCCCGGCGGGGGGCGAATTGGTAGCCCAAAGGGGGGGCAAATATTGCCGGGGGCGGGCCTTTTAAACCGGAGGGCTATTTAGGTTCCCGGCTGGGGTTATATAATTGCCGGGGGTCCCCGGGGGAAAGGAGCCGGTTTCAGTAAGACCCAGGGCCCCCCAGGGCCCGTGTTTAATTACCCGGAGGGGGCAAAAACAACCTAAGTCAAACATTTGGCAGAATTGGGGTCCGGTAGGGCCCGTTTAAAAGCAGGCCAGGCTTTGGCCCCCATTTTTTAAATTAGGCCCCCGGGGGGCCGTTTAATTACCCAGGCCGGGGTTTTGCCGCAGGGGTTTTTTTAGCAGGGTTTTCGGGGCTTTGGCCGGGCCCGGCCGGGAGGGTTTTAAAGGGTTCCGGGGGTGCATAATTAAACCGGGGAAAGGTTTCTTGGGCAAAAAAAATAAAAGGTGCCCCAGTAATTTACCGATAGTGGGGCTGCCCTCAGAATTGCCAGTGCTAGGGCGCCCTCAGTAATTCCCAGGTGGGGAGGGGCAGTAATTGCCGGGTGGGGCCAATAATTACAGCAGGGCCAGTATGTACCAGGGGGGGCCATATATAGGCAGGGCCAGTATATGGGCGGCAGGGCCCAGTAAATGGGCAGGCAGGGCATAGATAGCCGGGCGGGGCATAAAAAGCCGGGGAAAGGGCAGGAGGATTTTAAAGGGTTTCAGGGGCAGTATATAGGGGGCACGGCAGTTAGATGAGGCGGGGCATAATAATAGGTAGGAAGGCAGATATAGGACAAGTAGGGCAGTATATAGCCAGGCCCAGGGCAGATTATTTGCCAGGCGGGGAATATTTCCCAGGCGGGGAGTTATAGGTACCAGGTAGGGCATATATACCAGGCAGGCGGGGGCAGTATATAGGTAGCCGGGTGGGGCCATTTATAGCCAGGTAGGGCAGTATAAAGCCAGGCAGGCAGGGCAGTATATAGGTAGCCAGGTAGGGCAGTATATAGCCAGGCAGAGGGCTTTATATGGGTACCAGGTGGGCTTTAGGTAGCCAGGCAGGGCATTTATAGGTAGCCCAGGGGGGCAGTAAATAGGGGGCAGGAGGCAGTATAAGCCAGGCAGGGATTTTTGTAGCCGGCAGGGCAAAAATTTGGTAGCAGGAGGCAGTTTAGGGCCAGGAGGGCGTTTATAGAGGCGGCGGCGTAAAGGGTAGCCAGGTGGGGCCCGAAAATATACCCAGGCAGGTAGCGCAGTAATAGCAACAGGGGCATATTAGCCTGCCGGGCGGGGCAGTATATAGGTACCAGGTAGGGCAGTTTTAGCCAGGCAGGGTGTAGTTTTAAAAAAAATAAAACCAAAACCACCTGTGTCTCTCTGCTTCCCTTTCTCTTCACCGGAGCGGCCCCACAGCAAATGGGGGGCCCCCGGGCAGAAGCGCAGACTTACCAATCGCGCGCCCCGCCCCCCGGTCTCCTGGGAGCTGAACAGACGGTTTAAAAAATCCAGCTGTTCGCCTTTGGGCCCCCTACACCGCGCGATGCAAGCTGAACGCGGGGATCTTTTATCCCTCTGTTCGCTATGTCGTTCCCCCGGCCTGCGCCTGTGGCGGGGGGGGGCGTTGGCCCCCCTGGCCCCCTTTTGGTGCGGGACCGGTTGGGCCCCCTGACTGGCCCAGTGGCACCCCGGGCCCCGCCGGGGGGAAAAACCCCCTCCCCTCGGCGGCGCCCCCCAAAACCCAGCCCTGGGGGCCCGGACCCCAGCGGCCCGCCGGGCAAATGCCCGGTTTGCCCTTTGGGCAGTCCGGGCCTGGCTTTTAATGTTTACAAATCTGACATCAGTTAATATTACTGGGAAAATTTCAGGATTCATTTTTAATTAAAGGGTTTTCCAAGACTTTTAAAAACCTCCCTACTGTACTAAGATAAACAATGAACCCATACTTCCCTCTCCCATCATCACTTTTCCAGCACTGCCAGAGCTCGGGGTACCCCCAAAACCACTTCTGGGGTCCCTTAAACGGGGATGATGTCATTGTTGGGGGTTTTTTCAAGGGGGCTTTTTTGGATCCGATTTCGTACCCGTTTTGGCCCCGAAATTGCATCCAAAAAACGCATGTGGAAATTGTGTTGGGGGAGCTGGCAGGATCGCACCCTTTTAAGTTTTTAAATAGGGCCCCCTGTTACATCTTTCGGCCCAAAAATTGACATGCCAAAAAAGGATGTCCAAAAGACGGAATTTAAAAGATGCAAGAACACGCATGGGCAATCACCGTTAACGCGTGCTGTTTATATTTTAAAAAGCAATGTAAAAACATTGCTTTTATTGATACATTTTGGGCCCCTTTTGGGACCCGACAGCAGACCCAAACAAGATCTAAAAACGTTGTTCCACGGACCAACACGTTTTGTAAAACATACCCTTAGCCTCCAGGCAACTTTTATGTATTCCTTTTTCAGTTGGACAGCTCCACCCGTGGTTTTTTGGGGGCACACTCTATTAAAATGTTAGGGAAAAACTTGTCCCAGAAAAAGCCTTTCCAGATACCACATGCCCTGCTACATCCAGGTCTTCATCAGCAGCCATTTTCTCACCCACATGTCAGGGGAAGACATGTTCCCCCATCCTCCCCCCATCCAACCTACAATTAGCTGGTAAGGTTAAATGCCATCAGAATACACATTGTATGTGTTTTATTCTTGTTTAGTAGCTGTTGTTTTAAGTTCGACTCAGTTGCTTTAGACAGGGATAGCATTGTACCTTTTTACCCTACATGTATATGTCTCACACTCTCCTCCGTATTTATCTTGTGCACATGTAAATATGCCTGCATTGTATTGTGTATACTTCATGCTTGCATGCTGTTACATCATGGTAAAATAAATTTTTTGTGTTTCCCCAGTTTTACACTATCCTATGCAATAAAGTTGAAATACAGACATTGCTCCTTGTCAATGCTTGCTGGGAAAAAGTTTAGCTGCCTGTCAACTCATGCTCCGCACACACACGGAGGACAGAACAGTAAAATAGTGGCTTCTAACAGGCTGGATTGAGGTTTCCTAACTGTGCACAGCGTCACAGTGCAGCAGGGCAACAGTAAAACAGCAGCAAGAGACCGCACACAATATGTGACAACGTGTTATGCTTCAGCTAGCTCTAAAAGCTCAAAGAGGTCAGTGAGCAGCTCCACGGTTGCCATAGCTCGAGCTAAAGCTGAGACAGCCAAGGTACAGGCACAATTTGCTGAACAAAGAGCTAGAAGCAGAGTCCAGAAAGGCACAGATGGAAGCAGTAATTGAGAAAGTAGCAGTAGAGGGAGAAGCTGCAGCTGCAGAGGCTTTAAAGGGGTTGTATCATTTCATTAAATGGTCTTGAGAATAAGGGGACAGTGAAAACAAGCAACTTTGCAATTGGATATAATTTGTAAAGTTGTCTTGTTTTCACAGTCTGCCTTATCTTCGTTTTGTGTAAACACTGTTCCCCAGTGCCGGTCGGATCCCACCTCCTTGCATTTCATTGGCTGTCGGCTCTATTAATTTACATTCTGTTCGCCCCCGGTTGTATTCACAGGAGCATGCATTCCTGCTTCTCTCACTCAGAATAAGGGGCCGGGACTTCCGGTTCTGGCGCTTGCATGGACGGTAGCAGCGGTTGAGTGCTCCGTCTTCGCCCCTTCTCCAACTAGGCTTACCCGCCACACACTGGCTATAAAACAGGCACTTGTTAGTGCCAATCACACAGGACGCCCTCCGTTATCCAGGCTTGGCGTCCGAACCGCAGCGGGGAGCCCGGGTGCAGAAAATCACCAGACAGCAGGAGCGCAGTGTTTTCAAGATGGCGCCCGATCCCCCGCGCTCCACGAGAAGTGGACGCGGGCAGACGACCACAGCACAGACCGAGGCAGCAAGCTCAGAGGACGAGGAGACCCAGTACCAGGAAGATATGTTGCAGGTACAGGGGGGCGATCCCGGGCTTCAGATCCCAGATAGCCAGTGCATGCCATGGAGAGTCACACAGGAGCCCTTGCCAGGTTCACAGAGACACACAGCAAGAGAGGGGGAGCTGGAGGAAAGGCTGCCAGGGCTAAACATCTCTTGTAAAACAATGGCAGTAACTGTAGCTATGCTGCTAGCCCCAGACATTCTAGCCTCATTTGAAGCAACCATCTCTGCATCATTGAAGGCGTAGGTCACCTTAGCAGTATCTGCCATACATATGGAAGTTCAGAGCCATACTAGCCAAATAAGAGAGATGGAGGAGAGAGTAAGCATTGGTGGAAGATGATATTCTGGGCGTGTGAAGCACTATGGAGAGATTAATAAAGCGATCTGAGTACCTTCAAGATAAAGTAGAAGATCTTGAAAACCGCTCTCGCAGGAACAATCTCAGGATCATAGGACTCAGTGAAGCGATTCCCCTTAAAAATCGACATAACATCTGCGCTACAGACATACCACAAGATCTAGGTCTGGGGCGACCCTTAAAGGTGGAACGCGCGCACAGATTGGCGCGCCACACTCCAACACGGACGGCTAACGGGTAGACCCAGACCGGTGACAGTGAGATATCTGGACTTTTCAGAGAAAACCCAGCTGCTCCAAGCCTACCGTGCTCACATTAAACGTAAACAAACTACTACTCTTTGCGGACTACTCCATGGAAGTTTCTCCAATATTTGCTCCGCACTAGTGAAAAAACAGAGGAAATAGAGGAGGTGATTAAAAATATCCCACCGGCCAAAGCCTCGGGTCCTGATGGACTTCAGTCTGCAATATCCAGCAATCCTCAAGATTTATCCGCAGCAGGGACCTCCTGTTACACACTGCTCGGTAGAGGAGGCGGGGGACTACCTCGAGAACCTGACCCATAAGAGAGGACATTTGACCTCGCTAGAGGAGGGGAACTTCGAGAAAGAGAAAAGAAGTCAGAGACAAGCAAGCAAACTTAGAAATAATAAAGCCAGAGAGGACATTCCGAACCAACTAGAGCAGTATCGGAGCCCGAGGAAAAAGAGCGTCGACAAAGAATGAAGATCTGGTACTGGGGTCGGACTGTAGAGTGGTCTTTTAGAGGGGATGGAGAGTCCCAGAGAGAGGATCAGGAGGAGCTATTTGAGAGCATTAATGGTTAAAGTTGACATACCTAAATCTTATGCAGATCTATACTGCAAAAGTTCTAGTTTATTGATATTTTCAGTGGTTTTATATATCTGTTCTTTTGGCGGTTGCGATTCATGTATGCCCTGTCCGAGTTATTTTGTTCTTCTAGTGTTCAGGGGAGGGGGCGAGGGGAGGAGATGCGTGTGATTCTAGGTGTTATTTAAAAGGAGGAAGTTATTTTCGCCTCTGTACAAAATGCAAGAAAAAAGAGAAGTCAGAAAAGAAAGAAAGGAAAATTGGAGGCGGAGCGATAGTGGAGTTTACCTTAGTTATTGGGGTGGTTGGGTGGGGAAGGGGAAGGGGGGGTGCATTGTCATGAGAGACAACTAGTGAAGCTTTGCTTGAAATTGTCTTACCTTGAACCAACATGAGAGTACTAACTTGGAATGTTAAAGGGCTACGTTCAACCCATAAACGAACGATGATACTTAGACACCTTAAAAAATTAAAACCCGATATAGTATTACTTCAGGAATGTCACCTGACTGAAAAAGATTTTAGTCGTTTAAAAAAGATGTGGGTAGGGGACGTTAGGGGATCCGCAGCAGTCCAGGGGAAGGCGGGAGTTATACTATTATTCCATAAAAATACACCCTGTAATTTTACCAAACAAGACACTGATGAGGAGGGTCTGGTCATTCGGGTCCAAATGGAGACTTCAGCGGGTAATCTTAGTCTGATTAATGTATATGCTCCCAACACACAGGACAAAGATTTTTACAGGCGTCTATATGATAGTGCTCTGGATGATAGGTGGCGTGCTCTTCTTTTAGGAGATGACTTCAATTGTACAATGTATTAAGCAGAGGATAAAAAAAAAAAATGGGGGGGGGGGAGGACAAGGACAGACTGGTCCCAAACAAAGTCTGATTAGCGACCTTTGCACTTCATTAGGAGTATCAGATGCGTGGAGACATTTTTTAATCCGGTAGAGGACAGTACACACCATTAAAACTCACTCATGCAACTCTGTCATGGTCCAGAATTGACTACTTCCTGGCTAATACATCATTAATGGGTAGAGTAGAGTCAGTAGACATCGGGGACTTAGTGATTTCTGATCACGCACCGGTCATACTCACCTTAAGAGCACTCCATCCCAAAGGGACAGACATTCTCTGGAGATTTCCGACTTCGCTTCAGGCAGACAGCCATTTTAAGGAATTGTTGAACAGATGGTGGGAGGAGTATACACTAGACAATCTGCCCCATAGTGGGAATCCTGGGTTATTTTGGGACACTGGTAAAGCGATCCTCAGGGGAAGAATTATGGCCTATGTCGCAGCCAAAAGAAGGCCTTAAGAAAAAATTGACGGATCCGCGACAAGTTGTTGCAGATGTCTTATACGAGGATTTCTCCTTCAACCCACGAAGATCATAAGAGGACATATGGTCTGTCGGATAGGAGAGATTTGAACTTCAGAAGAAGAGGCTGGAGCTTTTATGGAGATCGTTTTGAGAGCCCTCTTGTTTCGTTTTGCAACAAAGCAGGTGAAAACTCCTAGCAACTTAGGTTGAGAAATTGGTAGGGGGGCTTTCGGGAGATTCTCTGCCCTTAAACATGAGGAGGTAATCTAGAAAAGAACCCCAAAAAAGTATAATGAAATTTTAGCAAACTATTACAAAAAACTCTATTCTCAACTGCCCTCTGGACAGTCAAAAGGAGAAGGATGTCGAAAGATGAAGGATTAAGCTAATTATCATTATCTGAAGCGACAGGGAAAAATTAATGCACAGACCTCACGGTAGAGGAAATAGAGGATGTGATTATACGATATCCCACCGGCCAAAGCCTCGGGTCCTGATGGACTTCCAGGGGAATTCTATAAGATTCTGTCAAAAAACATATCACCTACTCCAGGGTGGATATGATTTAAATCTAACTGATTTAAATCACGATTTAAATCACTAGTCAGTAAGGCTTGATTTAAATCAGTGATTTAAATCAAAGATTTCTACCTAAACTAGTTCTTGCTATTTTAACATGCAAGTAGTGAAGATTTTTTAGAATCACTTTTTATATTACTTTTTTCTTCCCTGTTTAAAATGGGTTATTCATTCATATTTGGACACCACTGTTTGTTGTATCATTGGAAGGAGAAATAATAATCCTTACCTTAATAACAATTTAAATAGATTTATTCAACTGAAACCATAAAAAAACATTACAGTTATGTTATTTGCTCATAATCCAAAATCCATGTTGGTTAACTAATTTGGCCTTCTAACAAAATGATATATATAATTTTAAGAAACTTAGACTGTCAGCCCAGCGAAACATGAAACTTAAATACTACTGTCCTGCTGTCCTCTGTAGCTCACTTGTCGTCATCTTCATCATGATCATCTTCTTCTTTGTTCCTATTATATTCTGGAAAAGAAAAACAAGCTTTCCTCTTGTATTGGGTCCCAATCCGATTTCTCAATTTAAGAATGAATGAGTCAAAAGGAAGAGAAATATTCTTTCAACGCCTGCAGAAGAAGCTACTGCTGTTAAAAGTGAAATCATTACTTGAACAGTCTCTAAATCCAAAGCGCTTAAGTGACTCTCACCCAGTTTTCTGGTGTGACTTCCTTAAAAAAATATCTTCAGCAAACAATATATTTCTTGATGGTTTCCACCTTAAGCTCTGAAGTTTATTATAGTTGGCATTAAAGATGGGATGATTGCTGGATTACCCATGTATAGCTAAACTCCTCTTCCTTCTGCACTTTAGGTTGTTTGATCCCTGGATATTGGATATTGACAATATTTGCCAAAAAATGAGCTGGACGTCAGCGCTTGTCCACCATTGTGTGTTTTTACTGCTTGTAATTTTTTAATTCTGTTCCATGTGTTGTTCTCGTTTTTAAGTGTTACAACTCAGTTCCTTCCAATTTCACAGCATCCGCAACTAAAACAGCTATTTTTCTGTATTTGTTTAAAGCTTGGAGGAGATGGGTTTCAGAAGCTCAGCATATGTTCAACATTTATCTTAAGCCATTGTTGAGGATTTTGGCCGTGACAGTGCCATTATTTTATCCTCGATTTTCTTAACTAGGTGTAGTGTCATCAGATAGGCAGTTTTTTTAATATATGCTCAAAAACAGTCCACCACAGAGTTCCATCTAACATCTTGTGGGAGCCTGTTAGCTTGGTTCACCATCCTCTTCAAGCTGCTGCAGCAAAACTGATTATTACGGAAGTATTTAGGAAATTTCAACAACATTAGCATTTATTTCTGTGAAAATCACTTAAGCTCTTTGGCTAAGAGGTGCTGGCAACAAGTGCACAGCAACATCCTGTTATTGCAGCTTTGTAGTTCCTCCTGCTCTTCTAAATCTCTTCTCATCTTGGATACGTTTGACAGCATTGACAGTGAACAAACTGCGTACTAGACATTTTGAATTTTTGTTCACATGTCGTTATAGCTTTTACTGCACTTTTGTAAGTATTCTTGCTGTGTGTGCATTTCCTGACGTATCAGTTGTTTGTGCAGGAAAGACTTTACCTCTTCTGTTGTTATACAAGGCACATACAATAGGATCATTGTGGACATTACTCCACCCATCATTACTTAGGTTAACAAATTTTTACCTCCAGAGCTGTTTGGCAACATTGCTCTATTTCTACTGTTACACTTGATCACAGCAGTTTCCCTGCAACATCAGCTCTGCTGGGTGGGACTGTAGCCTGGGTCTCAGTGACTGAACCATATTATTTGAAATTGGGTTCTTAGGTCAGACGGAAAGAAGAGTTCGTTGCATAAAAAATGGGCAATTTGTTTCATCCAATCAACTCTTTTTCTAATCTGCTAGTTTCTTATCACAAACTATCTATGGTGGTTCCAGGAAGGTAAAGGTTTTTTCTTCCTTTTGGGTGATGGTGATATGTGGCTGTGGTGTTCTTGATGATGTTGCTGCTGTATGAAGCACTATCCTGGTTGGATAACTCTGAACTGTAGAACGGATGAGGTGATCTTGGAGGTGGATTGTTTCCAGAATCCATGAAATTCCCCTAACAAAAAAAAGGTCAATGCTGTTATTTTATTGTTTATACAATTTCTGCATTATTGTTCCACAACACATCACTGGCCCATAACGGAATATTTGTTTTTCTTCATCATAACTGTACCAAATGACAGTAACATTGCAGTAATTAAATAGAATATAACTTTTTCTCACACATGACAGTTAAGTCTTTAGAAATAGGTTTCAATAAAAAATGTTTACCAACCTGAAGATCCGGCCTGTTCAGAAGTGTTTACTTTGGTCATCTTCATCACCGCACTTCTCAATGCTGTTGGCTCATTCGCTCCACCTAGGACTTGCATCTCTTTGTGCATCGTTTGCATTTTTGCACGCATGCCTGCCTTACCGATAGGCGAAGGAGCTTCATTTAAAATATTCCCAAATGGGTATTCTTTTACGGACTGCTGCCATTATAAGGAAAGAATTGAAATAAACCTCAGTATCATTAACACAAAACAGATCCAGACCTTGTCTGTCTGTGGCTATGCTGCTAGTATTGTGCTCAAAAGGGTTTCAATTTCATTTTCTTGTTTGCTTGCCCTTCCTCCTCCTCACACTTAGATTCACAATCATTCTTGTGTTGTGCAGATTATTTCCACTCCAAACAATCAAAACATATTGGTCTCTACTTCTTGAACTTGGCACTGTAAGGGGTTGATTCCTGTATTCATAGGTTTGTGAACATAAGGATTAAGGTCTTTTTTCTCAACTCTGTTTCATGTGTAATTTTTGCTGTGAAAGAAGAGGCTGGACCTCTGCGGAGTAAAATTCGAGTTTTTGATGAACTGCGAAGTTAAAGCGAGTGTCTGGATAATATAGGGGAGAAAATGCCCACTAATACTTACAGAAACCTCTGGAAGAGCATGGCATTGTGAATGTTACACATTATAGCCTTTTTTTTAAATTTGAGTTAAAAAAACTCAGCTTTATATCATGATGGAAGAACCTTTGGATGGTAAAATCTTTTCATAAAAAAGCAGTTTATTGAAAAAAATCCGATTTAAATAAAAAAAATCAGATTTTTTTTAAAAAAACATTGATTTTTATACACCCTGACCTACTCTGATTTCAGTTGCACAGGAGATTCTTCAAAAGCAAGCCATGTTCGCATCTGGCGACACGGCATATATCAAAGTTATCCATAAAAAGGGGAAGGATCCGCTGTTTCCTGAGTCTTCCCGGGACCGATTCATTAATAAATCAAGACGTGAAAATAATAATCCAAGTAATGGAAAAATAGATTGTCCGGCCCCCTCCCCCAACTGATAGGGTTTCATCAGATGGGTTTTTAAAAAGGGGAAAAGAATCAGGGGTTAGGAATGTCAGGGCAGTGTTGACAGCGCAAGACGCCACGGAGACAGCTACTAAAACTGTAGGTTCCCCAGCTTTGTTGGGAATAGATGCGCAGAAAGCCTTCGACAATGTCAACTGGGAATGGCTTAATGCAGTGTTAGACAAGATGGGCTTTATGGGCAACTTTAGAAATTATTTGACAGCCATGTATAAAGGCCCGCAGGCTAGGGTGCATACTCCGGGGTTCATTTCACCGCCAATATTTCTCCAAAAGGGAACGCGCCAAGGATGCCCACTGTCACCAATGTTGTTCAACATTGCTCTAAAACCACTTGCCCTTCACCTGATTAATAATGAGGTATTTAGTGGGATCAAGGTGGGGTCTAAAGAGATCAAAGTCACCTGCTTTGCGGATGACATGCTTTTATTCTTAGCCGATCCTGAACAACATCTTGACAAAGTCCTGGGAGAACTGGAAAAATTTGGAGAATTTTCGGGATTCAAGATAAATAAAGATAAATGTCAATTACTACTGTTAGCCTTGTCGGGCAGCTTGCATAGACGACTGAGGGGGGTGGAGATAGTTAACACACTGACTTATTTGGGGATTAAACTGGGCTTGAAAAGGGCCTTGACCTACCAGCTAAATTACCCACCATTGATAGCGAAGATCGTTGAGGAATTAGACAGATGGAAAGATCTCCCATTATCCATGATGGGTAGAATACAATTCATCAAAATGGTGAGTTTTGCGAGGCTCCTTTACCCCCTCTAGAATTTGCCATTATTACTTAAACACACAGATGTCAATATGCTGAGAAGGGCGTTCATGAGATTTGTATGGAAGGGTACACGCTCGCGTATTAGTTACCATAAACTAACAATGGGAAGGGCCCAAGGGGGGGCACAATTACCGAATATACGACTATATAACCTGGCGGCTATGTGGAGGCGTTAGAGACTGGCTAATGGACATTAGTTTATTTTCCAACACAGAACTGGAAGCCCAACTAGCGCATCCCGAACAGCTAGTGGCGTTACTCCATCTACCGCTGAAACAACATGCCACAGAAGTTAGGCACAGTGTACTTTTAAGAGACACACTGGCCACATGGAGACTTTATTAGGGGGGATATTCAGAAGACTAATGTACATTTCGGGTTTTTTACCTCTTTGGGAAATGCCCTCTTTTAGCCCGGGTAAGGAAAGCAAATTATTTCATAAGTAGCGACAGAAGGGGATTAGGACACTGGGGGATATTTTGTTGCCGACCAGCGGCTCTCTACTAAGCTGGGGGGATGAAGGACAAATACCATCTGGGGGGGAGTCACTTATTTCAATACAAGCAAGTTGAGAGTTTTTGTAGAGCCAATCTAACCAATCTACAGTCATTAGGTGACACAAAGGAGTTTATAGTTCTTTGTAAAACGGGAGAGGGCAGTGGCTCACTATCTAAAATTTATTCAAGGTTGCGTAGCAAAGACACAGAGAAATTCGAAAGGGAGTTATTCAAAGGATGGGAACGCCATATACAAGATGTGGACCTGGGCTCAAAAATACTCAAGGGAATAAATTTAGTACGGAGAGCAGTAGTTAGTGAGCAGTGGAGGGAGACTTTATATAGGTTGGCTCATAGAGCTATATACGCTTTTAATATCACACGTGAGGGAGGATCACCAGATTACCTTCATGCGTGCCCGAAATGTGGTTTAGAAGGGGCTCATCTCTTTTACTGCATGTGGTCCTGCTAAGGAATCTCTGGGTTTTGGGCTCAGGTCCATGACTTTATAAAAGAGACTTGGAATTGTTCTATGTCTTGTGACCCACAGGGATGCTTATTTCCTTTTGTTACAGAGCGACCTTCTGGGGGAGGACAGGAAGGTAAGCTGATCACCTTGAAAGGGGTCTATGTGACTCTGAAGTGACTCTGTTGGCAGCTGAAAAATGCTTATTGAGGCACTGGTTGGAACGCTCGGTACCAGTATTGTCAAAAGTGTTGGATCTCATGAAACAAGAAACTAGAAGCAGAGAGAAACTTAGACGCAGACTCGAAGAACTTTTTAAAAAAAATGGAAGCAATTTATTTCTAAACATTACACACCCCTGGAAATAAAAACTATATTAGAACCATTTCAATACACTGAATATTATCTTGTTGAAAAGTTAAAAGGTACTCTCGGGAACTTGGATGTCACTGAATAGAGACAGGAGGTGGCAGTGCACAGGGGAAAGTTAATAGTTAGACTTTAGTTGGGCCGGCACTTCTCTTCAGCCCCGGATGTCACGTCCAGCTTCTCCTTTGCCCTGATGCCGTTTATGCCAATATTTGGCAACCTCCATATATATTTTGCTATTTCTTTGTACCCATTCCCTTTGCCCCTCACTTTGTAGTACAACTCCAGCCTCCTTTTTTGCCTATGCACACTACCAGCATTACTACTACTCTGTACATTACTTCCCTCAGCTCTCTAGATGTTTGCTTGATAAAGGCTCATTGCCGAAACGTCGCTACTTTCTAAAAACATCAATTACTTTATGTACATAACCTTCTGAGTATGTTTTTGTAATGATGACCCCCCTTCTAGTGTTACAATAAATATATAAATTTTGCATCGAACCTGTTTGGTGTGCAGTGGATATATTTCTATTAGTATACTGGACGAAGGTCCTTTTCCATTTTGGACCCACCCTACCTCATTTCCCCTTAGGTGTCCACTACCATCTTTTTTGAGAACCTAAGGTAACCAGGCACCCTACATAAAAAAGAGAGCAGTTACAAACCTTCAGTGCAACCTGCACCCAGATCAATGAACGCCTACAGTACCATCATGCCCCTTAAGAAGGAGCAAGTCTATGGTAACTATTACATCAATAACATGTTCAGAAATTGGTATAACCCACCAGATCTTCTAATAGTAATTAAGGGATGTCTGATCTCCTCACATTCTTTGCTCACAAAGTTTGATGGCAGACCTGAAAGCTACAGAGCATGGCGATCTTCATTCGGGAATACCATCAAAGGTCTAGCTCTCTCTGCAAGTGAAGAAGTTCATCTTCTAGTCAAGTGTGTAGGGAATGAGTCAGTAGAACAAGCATATCCCCATATGCTCATAAGCTTGACCTAGGGTCGGTCATCATAGGCGATTTCTGCCTAGGAAACGTTCACAACCCAACCACTGTGAACTCGCTTTTCCCCAACTGGAGAATGGGTGTCCATCCCTTTTCCAATCCTTCCTAACAAATTCTTCATCAAAGAGAAGCTTATCGAATCAGAGCAGCTTTCCTACCATGAAGACCGAGATCACTTAGGGTGCTCAGTCTTATGCGGTGTTTGGCTCACAGGTGCTACATTTCAGGGGTGGAAACCTCCTTTCTCAAGAAGAAAGGAGGTTTCCACCCCCAGAACTATCACTCCTGTGAGCCAAACAGAGCATAATGCCCACGGAGCACAACAGGAGAAGCACTGGACTCTGAGTCTAAATTGCCACAAAGAATTGTCCGAAGATACATTTGAAAATGGACACTGTTTATTGAACAGTGCATATTATCAGGTTTTATATATCTGTATATTGCAACATAGCATGTAACTTCAGTGTATTTTGATACAATATATTTACATATTTAAAATACTAACTCAACAGTCTATATGATCAACTTGGCCTCCCAACATTTGTGACCATTCAAGGTAAGACTCCCCTCAAAGAGTTAACTACAGATGCATGTGATTGGAACTCTACACTTTCTCCAGAGAAGGAAGGATTATTGAGAGACTCTTTAAAGGCGTTGTCTAACCTACACATAGCTAACTATATACTAACTGATCACAACTCAGCAGACCATGCTACTAGAACTGGACCAACCCCTACTTGGCTCTCTAGTCCCTACATTTTTGTACAAACCCATACATGTTAAATTTGAGAAAAGCACGTATAAACTATTGGAGCCAGAATTTGATCTAGAGGATCCTCCTTTATTGACTCCTTCTACTCTTCTCACCCAAAAAGTTAGTTCAGCTTCTCTTGGTGAGTCTACTGACAAGGACTTATACAAGAACCACTGGAGAAGAGCACAATAACTAGCAGATGTATTCTGGGATAGATGGAGAAGACAGTACTTCTCTACATTTCAGACACGCTACTAATATTGGACTTGTGACCGAACTGATTGTGTTGTTCTCTTATGAGATGTTTTAATGTGGTACCCTGGAGTACTAGACAGGGAGCGTTATGCCTTGTGAGCATTAGCCCCTTAACAACTGCACGCCGACTTTAGACGTCGGCTGGTGCGGGTCATTCGTCTGCAGCGACGTCTTTAGACGGGGTTTGTGGCGCCCTCCGCAACCCGGTACTTTAACCATTTGATTGCGGCGGTGCGTTACCACAGCGCAATCAAAGGGTTCCCCTGCTCTGTCGGGAGATCAGAACACCTGGTCACCCGACAGAGCCCGGGGAACGGCTGCACAGTCAGCCCTGGGGACCTAGAGTGGCCCCAGAGCTGTCTGTGTACTAAGCCAGTGACCAGGACACACTGCGTGGCGACCTGATCACTGCCTGTGTCAGACTGACACAGATTAGAATGTATTAGCATATATGAATATGCTAATACATTACTAAGTGTAAAAAAAAGAAAAAATGTAAAACAGTTCTCCCTTCATGGGAGTAAAAATAAAAAGTAAAAAAAACATAAAAAGTGTAAAAAAAAGTGAAAAAAATAAAAATAAATATTTAATAAAAAATAATTGTGCATAAATTACACGCACGAAAAAACCTACACATATTTGGTATCCACACAACTGTAATAACCTGTATAACTAATCTAACAAGTTATTAAGTGTGAAATGCGAATGATGTAAAAAAAAATGTTTTAGAAAAATAAAAATAAAAAAAATACTGCAATTATTTAGAAGTGAACTTAAACTATTCCCCCATAAAGTACAACTTGTCTCGAATAAAACGAGGCCTCATCCAACTGAGTCATTGAAAAACTAAAAAAGTTGCAACTGTTGAAACGCAAAGAGGCAAAAACTAAAAAAATTTTCTGGTCATGAATTACTTTTCAGGCGTTCGGCTTAAGGGGTTAAAGCCCAAAAATCTTAGTAAAGAAAGGGCTATACCCCGTCACTGATTAAAATTAGGAGCACTCAGTGTTTGGTAAATACTGACCTACCACTTTGGGTGGAGTTCATAAAATCTTCCCTGTTTTATTAGCTATTTTTTGTGGAATATCTGGGCATTCTGTGAATGTGTTTGCATTCTAGATCTCTTTTGGTTGTGTTCTCATCAATAATGATGATGAAGTGCTTGAGTCTTATGAAAAATGCATATGAAGGCTGTGTTTAGTATGGAATGCTAATGAAACATTCATTCTTTGAGGTGGCAATGAACTTAACACAAGCTTAGGTCCTGTGAAATTCAATATCTGACACTGCAATACTGCACATAACACAAGCTACTAAATACAATCCTCTGTGATGCCTTCTAGAAAGCGAGGTGCAAGATACTTACAATGTACCAGTCTCCTATTTACAGTAGAAAGTAATATTTCTGTGCCCAGAATTTTGGATGAATAAAGCAGAATACTTAACTCCTTAAGAAAACGACTATTTTCAAATTTACATTGTTCATTCTTTTTTCTCCCCCTTCTCAGAGCCATAAATTTTAAACATTTTTATTGATATAGCTGTATGAGGGCTTGTTTTTTGCAAGGCAAGCTCTATGTTTAATGGTACCAAATATACTAAATTATCACATAATGTACTGGAAAGGCAAAACTGCAATTGTTTTGGGGTTAGATTTTACAGAGTTCATTTTATGGTACAAATTACATACTTTATTCTATGGTTTGATGCTGGTAATACCCAATTTCTTTCATATAAAGATACTTATAATCCCTTATTGCCAGCGTTTGTTCTAGGTTGCCAATTCAGGAATCTCCAATTCCTGCCACATAAATACTTGAGAAAAGATACTTATGGCAACAATAAATCCGCTGCACTAGTGGCTCCACTCCTCTACAAACGTACCTACATGGGACTTTGAGTTTTTTTCACAAATTGGATGAGCGTTGTTCTACTACCCTTCACAGGAGAAAAAATGTGCGGTAAGCCCAAGAGGCTATGTAATGTTTTAGATTTTCTATGTAAAAAGTGAAGTTGATTTCTTTTAAAAAGATTTATTGTTGCCATAAGTATCTTTTCTCAAATACCAAATTTCTATAATTTTGTTACATTTTACTACTTTAACGCCTTACTGACACAGGAGTTATGGATACGCTCTGGTGCCAGTAAGGTTCTGTGTAGCAGGATTACTCAGCATTCCCACTACATCTGTCAGTCTCTAATTGCCAGTGACAGCAGGGAGCGGAGACAGCTCTGTTCTCTGATATTTAACCCTCTAGATGCCGCAGCAATTTGTTCTGCAGCATCTAAATAAATGAGAAATGATGCCGCGCAGGATTGCAGGGTGCTGTTACATTAACATGGCAGCTGGAAGTCTGATGAAGGTTTCCACTGCTACCAAATATGCATTTCTAAGACTTCCTGCTGCCAGGCAGAAAAGGATAGAGGCTTCATCTTTAAACACCCTTGTGCTTTGTTTATATAATGCTGTAGGGTGTACTAATGATCACGCCCCCTAGTGGTAAACTACTCTTGGGGGACTCAAAGTGAAAAAAAAATTAAAATTCTAAAAATAAACAATATTAAAGTTTTACAAATCAAATAAAAATTATAATGAATATAATACACATAATTGGTATAATTGTGTCCGTAAAAGTCCGACCTGCTAAAATATAACATCATTTCTGCTATTCGCTGAACACTTTTGAAGAAAAACAATTCCAATGCCAAAATTTATCAAAAAGTGATCAATAAGTTGAATCTATCCCAGAATGGTATTAATAAAAAATTACAGTTCAGCCTGCAAGAAATGCACTTTAACTCTGGTCCATAGATGGAAGTACAAAAAAGACTCTGTAGCACAATTTAAAAAAATTAGAGAAGGTTTTGATTTTTTTCAGGACGAAAACACAACATATTTGGTAATGCTGGAATCATATCAACCTGCAGAATACAGATAACAGTTCATTTATAACAAAGTGTAAATGTCGTAAAAACAAACCCCCCAAAAACATGGCGCAAGTAATTTTTTTTTCACATTTCACCCCACTTCCAATTTTTTTCTGGCTTCCAGTATATTTTACGGTACAATCAATGACACCATTGAGAGGGACATCATCTTGTCCTGCAAAATAAAAGCCCTCATATGTCTATATAGATGGAAAAATAAAAAAGTTGTGGCGCTAAGAAGGTGGGAAGGAAAAAAAAACGAAGACCCATATTATTATGACCAGCTGTCAGGAAGGGGTTCAGAAATAAAAACTGGTGTCAGCATTTTTTTTACATCAATAACTTTTTATTTCTTTATTAACAAAGCTCTGTTGGGGCTTGTTATTTGCAAGCTTAAGTTTAGCTTTTATTAGTACAATTTTGGGATTTATAGTCTTTTTAATAATTTGGGATAATTTTGGGAATGGCAATTTGATCAAACAAAACAAGATTTTGTTTTAAATAGTTCAAATTTTTTATAATGTTCAGTTTGCATGATGAATAATGTTATATTTTAATCCCTTACTGACTTTTGATGTACAGGTATATCATAACATCGGTAAAGATGTCTGGAGCTGGCTCTCTCCCTGTCCGATCCAAATGTGGCAGGTGCCGGCTGATTATTACAGTTGACCCTCAGCTAACAGTAAGCCGGCTCCAATCCCTGTTGTTTAACCCTTCAGACACCACAGATTGCAGAGTGGTTGCCATGGCAGATTGAAGCCTAATGAAGACTTACGGAGCTTACATGTTACCGCTCCTTTTACTTTCTGACATAGGTAGAAAGTAATAGAACCACCAACTTGGTACACCCTTCTGCATTATAAATATAATGTTGTACAAGCAATCGTAATTCTTAGTGGTCAAGTACCCTAAAGGGCCTACAAGTACAAATTTTAAAAATAAAATGTTTTAAAAGTAAAAAATATTAAAAGTTCAAATCACCCCCATTTTGCCATTTTTCAAATAGAAAAATAAAAAAGTTACACATAATTGTAACGTTGTGTCCTTAAAAGTGCAATCTATTAAAATATAGCATAATTTATCCTGTACTGTGAACACTGTAGAAGAAAGAAAATTTCCCAATACCAAGTTTATGAGCTTTTTTGGTCATTTCACATCCCCTAAAAATTAGAACCAAAAACAATCAAAAAGTCGCATGAATCCCAACTTACACTTACACTTCAGCCCACAAAAAATGAGCCCTCACTCAGGTCCGAAAAGTTATTGGTTGCAGAGAATGGCTCTGCAGCACAAAGTTAAAAAATAGAAATATTTTTTAATGTGCTAGAATATAACAAAAACTGTATTTGGTATCACCAGATTATTATCGACCTGAAAAATACTGATAACACATCATTTTTAATGAAGAATAAATGCCATAAAAGCAAAACCACAGCAAAAATGGCACAATTATGTTTTTTCACCTGAATTACAGGTTTTTTTAAATTACATTTTATGCTACAGTCAGTCAACGGTACGTTTAGAAAGTACATCTTGTTCCGCAAAAGAATAAGCCCTCATACCACTATGTAGATAGAAAAATAAAATGAGTTATGACTCTTGGTAGGCGGGAAGGAAAATCGAATGGGACAAAAAAAAAAACTGGCCGAAAAGGGTAGTAGGTCAGACAGATGCAGAAATACCACAGTTACTTTATAGATCCTTTTTCTTTTTTTTGTTTGTAAAATTTTGAAGTTTTTATTCTTTTAATTTTTAAAAACTTTCTTTTTGTTACAGTACTATTAAGTGCCCCTAGAGACTCGATCACTTGCAGTATATACTGCATCGCTTATGTACGGTAGTATTTCCTAAAATTTAGCAATCTCCTATTACACCCTGCTGCTTTGGCAGGGTGTAACAGGAGCACTAAAAAAGCAGGCCTAACGGTGGTCAGGCTGTAGAAGGGGGCGCCGCACCTCTTTCTAATGGCTTAGATGCTGTGATAACATTCACCGTGGCTGGGATCGGAATGGAAAATTGTGCAACCAATCACCATTCTTTTTCAGACAGGAAAAAGGAAGTGTATCATTTATTGATTGCACATGCTTCCTTTTTCCCATCTGAAAAAAAAGACTGGTGATTGGTCGCACAATTTTCCCCCCATTGACAGCAAAATTGAAATAAGGCCATCCTGTCCTTTCCAACACTAATTATCATTCTGTAACGGTGCTGGGTAGTGGATCCACTGGGCCCTCGCGAGCGGTGGTAGAAGCCACACCAGGGAGCGGAGTCTAAGTGGGTCCCGGTTTTCACCAGAACCCGCCGCAAAGCGGGATGGACTTGCTGCGGTGGGATTCCACCAGGTCGCTACCCCTGATGCGACTTGCTCGCGGTGGCAGCCGAGGTGCAACGAAGTACCGAATCGACAGGCAAACTCATAGTCGGTGACGGGCCAAGAGGTCAGGGCAGGCAGCGAAGGATCGTGTTCAAGAAACGTAAGCAGACGGGACTGGTACACAGAATAGGCAAACCGGAACGAGACAAGGCTTCCTCTAATAGGACAAGGGCGCTATGGATTCGGCAACGCGGTCCCAGAGGTGGAGCCCTTATATAAGAGCAGTGGCCGGACAAAAACCAATTACCGGCGCACTGTCCCTTTAAATTTGAGAGAACCGGCGCGCGCACGACCTAAGGATCGGGGCCGTGTGCGCCGGCCCGCAGACATTGCCGGGGAAACAGGAACGTGGGCTGGTGAGTGGATGTGCTCAAAGGGGACGCGTGCGTCCGTGGAACACAGCGCCCGCCTCGGGCGCCAGCTGGGGCGCAGGGGAACGAGTGCACCCGCAGCCCGAGCTGCGGGCTGCTGTGCCACTCCTTACAGTACCCCCCCCTTCGGCCTCCTCCTCCCCCTGGCCTGAAGAAATCTCCTCAGCATTCCTCGGTCCATGATGTTGTCCTCTGGCTCCCACGATCTTTCCTCGGGCCCGAACCCCTTCCAATCGATCAAAAAATAACGCTTCCCTCTGATTGTCTTTGTGGCCAAAATTTCCTTTACGGAAAAGACATCAGAAATATTGGCCACCGGGGCAGGAGCAGACACCTTAAGGGAAAATCTGTTCAAGACGACAGGTTTAAGGAAGGATACATGGAAGGAGTTCGGGATCCACAATGTGGGGGACAGTCGGAGTTTGTAGGCCACCGGGTTGACTTTTTTTAGGACAACAAAAGGACCGAGGTAGCGGGGCCCCAGCTTACAGCTGGGGATCTTCAAACGAATGTATCTAGACGACAACCAGACCTTATCCCCAGGGGCAAACGAAGGGGAAGGTCTGCGGCGCCTTTCCGCTTGCTTCTTAGTCTGGGCAGAGGCCTGTTGCAAGGCCTGCCGAGTGTCACTCCAAATGGACGTGAGGTCACGGACCAGGGAGTCCACGGCAGGGATGTCCGAGGCCTCAGCCAGCGAGAGGGTTGGGCGGGGATGAAGGCCATAAACGACAAAGAATGGAGAAGCTCCCATCGCCTCCGAATCTAAGGAATTGTAAGCGAATTCTGCCCAAGGTAACAAGCTGGACCAGTCATCCTGCCGGGCAGATACAAAATGGCGTAGGTAGTTCTCTAGAATCTGATTTACCCTTTCCACCTGCCCGTTAGTCTGGGGATGATATGCTGAGGAAATATCTAGGTTCAGTTTAAGCCGGGAACAGAGGGACCGCCAGAACCTGGACACAAACTGCACCCCACGATCCGACACGATATGCCGAGGGAGGCCGTGTAAACGAAAGACCTGCGAGAAGAAGAGGGCCGCAAGGCGAGGTGCAGAAGGTAACCCTGGCAATGGTACAAAATGCGCCATTTTAGAGAAGCGGTCCACAATGACCCAAATGACGGTGTTACCGGCAGAGGATGGAAGGTCAGTAATGAAGTCCATCGCAATATGGGACCAAGGGAGGTTAGGGATGGGCAGAGGTTGCAGCAGCCCCGCCGGCCTGAGGTGGGAAGCTTTGTTGCGCGCACAGGAGCAAGATCCAACAAAGTCCCTAACATCCTTGACTAAGTCTGGCCACCAATAGTAGCGGGCGATCAACTGCCCGGTCTTACGAACCCCCGGATGACCGGCAGCCTGAGAGCAATGATCCCAATTCAGAACTCTCCTACGAAGCGCGGGGCGCATGTAAGTCTTGCCAGGGGGTACTTGGAGATCCATAGGGGCTACGGTGATCAGGCGGTCAGGAGGAATGATGTGACTAGGTGGAGACTCTTCACCCAAAATGTCGAAGGCACGTGATAGGACATCGGCTTTAATGTTTTTCTCTGCTGGACAGAAGTGGATTACAAAGTCAAACCTTGAGATCTGAACCTTGTGATCTGAATAAATAGTTATCGGATGACGGGCCCCCTCCAGCAGATGACGCCATTCTTCGAGGGCTAATTTAATTGCCAGCAATTCACGATCTCCAGTGGTGTAGTTTTTCTCGGCCGGGGAGAAGGTCTTTGAGGAAAACCCACACGTAACCGTCTTGCCCTTAGAGTCGCCGGAGAAAGCACCGCCAACCTGCCTTACCCATTTTTCGTAAGAAGCGGTCCGACCACTCCTTTTGACAGAAAGGGTTTTCGGGGGTGGACAGGGACTGGGGCCCCCAGAGGGTGAAAATTGCGGGCCCTTGAGCTGGGTGAAAGCCTCTTCGGCCGCCTGTGGCCATTGCTTCGGATTACCGGTCTTCCTCGTGAGCGCCACAATGGGGGCCACCAGCGTGGAAAAATGGGGAATAAACTGACGATCGTAATTGGCGAACCCCAGGAAGCGCTGGATGGCCCGAAGGCCAACTGGACGAGGCCACTTCAGGACGGCAGACAATTTGGCCAGGTCTATTTGAAGTCCCTTGGCAGAAATGATGTACCCCAGGAAGGGCAGACTGGCCTGATGGATTTGGCACTTCTCCAGCTTGGCATAGAGGTGGTTTTCTCGGAGACGACTAAGGACCGGCGCACATGGAGATGATGGGACCTGGCATCTGGGGAAAAGACCAAAATGTCATCCAGGTACACAATGACACAGGAGTATAGAAGATCACGAAAAATCTCATTAACGAAGCTCTAGAATACGGCAGGGGCATTACAGAGACCGAAAGGCATAACTAAGTATTCAAAATGCCCGTCTCGGGTGTTGAATGACGTTTTCCACTCGTCGCCTTCCCGGATGCGGATGAGATTATAGGCTCCTCGCAGATCCAATTTGGAGAAGATCTTGGCCCCACGTAGGCGATCAAAGAGTTCGGTGATGAGGGGCAATGGGTAGCGGTTCTTCACCGTAATCTTATTAAGACCACGGTAGTCTATGCAGGGTCGGAGCGAGCCATCCTTTTTCTTCACGAAGAAGAAGCCGGCGCCAGCCGGGGACGAGGACTTACGGATGAATCTTTTCCTGAGATTCTCCTGTATATAGTCAGACATGGCCTTGGTTTCTGGCACGGAGAGTGGATAGACCCTGCCCCGCAGAGGGCTAGTACCGGGCAGGAGATCTATCGGACAGTCATAGGGACGGTGAGGAGGCAAGGTTTCGGCCTGTCTCTCGGAGAAGACATCAGCGAAGTCCTGGTATTCAGCTGGCAACCCCAGCAGGGGATTAGAGGACGCCGGCAGCGGAGCGGGATGCACCGGGCGAGGTGCCACCAGACAACGGAACTGGCAATCTTGTCCCCAACGTATGACTTCGCCCGTCTTCCAGTCCAGAACAGGTGCGTGTTGCTGCTCCATGGCAAGCCCAGCAGGACTGCCGACGAGGAGTGGGGAAGCACATAGAAGGAGATCCTCTTAGAATGCAGCGCCCCTATGCGCATAGTAACAGGCTCCGTGCGACAACGGATGGTATCGTGCAGGATCTCACCACTTACGGAGGAGATGACCAGCGGTTTCTCGAGGCGAACCATTGGGAGCTGAAGTTTTGATACCAGGACGGCATCCATGAAATTCCCGGCTGAACCGGAATCCACGAAGGCAGGAACTTGGACCGGCGATCCAGAACTTGTAACGAACTGCACCGGCATGGTGAGACGTGGAGAGGGACTTACTCACACCTAGGGACGCCTCTCCTACGTGGCCTAGGTGCGAGCGTTTTCCCGAACATGGGCGAAGCGGACAGTCTCGCCAAAAGTGCTCCGCACTGGCGCAAGTAGAAACAGAGATTCGCTGCGCGCCGAGGGGACAGTTCCTGTTCCGAGAGGTGAGCTCGGTCCACTTGCATGGGCTTCTCACCAGAGTGCTGAGGGAGAGGCAGAGGTGGCTTTTGGAAGACCAGAGCAAGACGCAGAAACCGAAGAGGCCGGGCAGAGTCGCGTTTCTGGCGAAGCTCTTCTTGCCGTTCGGAAAAACGCACGTCAATGCGTGTGGCCAGGTGGATCAGGCCTGATCGAGATGCCGGTAGATCCCTTGCTGCCAGGGTGTCCTTAATCCTGCTCGAGAGGCCCTTCTTGAAGGTGGCACAGAGGGCGGCTTCATTCCAGGTTAACTCCGAGGACAAGGTGCGGAACTGAATGGGGTATTCTCCCATCGAGGAGTCCCCCTGACGCAGATTCACGAGAGCAGTCTCAGCGGAAGATGCTCGCGCCAGTTCCTCGAAGACGCACCGGAACTCCCTAAAGAAGGCCTGCAGATCGCTCATCACAGGGTCCCCGCGGTCCCAGAGGCATGTCGCTCAGGCCAGAGCCTTCCCAGAGAGCAGACTGAGGACAAAGGCCACTTTTGCCCGTTGAGATGGGAACTGATTGGCCATCAGTTCCACGTGCATGGAGCACTGTGTAATAAATCTCGGCAGAGCTTCAGATCTCCATTATACTTCGAAGGGAGCGACAGTCGAAGCTTGGTCCCACAGAGGGAGAGAGGCTGGTGCAGGAACGGAGGAGGCAGTGAGGGAGATTGCGTGTGAGGGCTATGAGCTGTTGAATGGCGAGTTGTAAGTTGTGCCTGTGGGCAGCGCTGAGATGCTGGGCTCGATGGACGGTCAGGTCTCAATGGGCAACGGCCCTGGGGGATCATGCCGAATCCAACTGTAACGGTGTAGGGTAGTGGATCCACTGGCCGCGAGCTGTGGTAGAAGCCAACGGATGGACTTGCTGGGGGGGTTCACCGGTCACTCCTGATGGACTTGCTCGGGAGGAGCAAGGTGCACGAAGTACGATGACGGAAAGAGTCGGGACGGGCCTAAGGTCAGCAGCTGGCGAGGTTCGTGGTCAGAGTAAGCGACGGAATGGTACAAGGATAGGCAAACCAACAGACAAGGCATCCTCTCATAGGACAAGGGCACTATGGATTCGGCAACGCGGTCCCAGAGGTGGAGCCCTTATATGGGAGCAGTGGCCGGCAAAACCAATTACCGGCGCACTGTCCCTTTAAATTTGAGAGAGCCGGCGCGCGCGTGCCCTAAGGATCGGGGCCGCGCACGCCGGCCTGCAGACACTGCCGGGGAAGCAGGAACGTGGGTTGGTGAGTGTATGCGCCCAAGGGGACGCGTGCGTCCGTGGACCGCAGCGCCCGCCTCGGGCGCCAGCTGGGGCGCCGGGGGACCGAGTGCACCCGCAGCCCGAGCTGCGGCTGCGGTGCCACTCGTTACACATTCACTACTACTGTGATAAAGGCAGGTGCCAGATTATCAGAATTTTTGTATTATGAGATGCTGGATTTAAGGAATTTTATAGTACTATGCAAATGTACACTATAGCATGCATGGCACCAGTAACAAGGCACCGTCAGCTCTACTGTATTCTATTGCAATTCAGGGAGTGAGTAATATTTGTTATACTGTTATCAAACAACTACACCCAATTTTATCTTGGTTTGGGGTGGAACATAGACAATTGTGACAAAGCATATTTTATATTCATATTAAGCAAAAAGATGGTTGTTCTGTGTTTCTTCTTCTTCTTAGTATTATTATTTATTTTAGAGCACCATTCTAGGGGAACTATACGGGTCTAGAGTTTGAGATACATAATACAAAACCCGGACAAATACAACAACGCTACTAAATAATAAACTGATACAGAAGGATAGAGAACCCTGCCTGCAAGAGCTTACAATCTTTAATGGATGAGGGGGAGACAGAAGATGAGGACCAGAGATGTTTGTTATGTTGTACGCAACAGCTTATTGTACATTGAGCTATCCTGAAGAGATGGGTTTTCAGTATTTAAAGTTTTAATGGTAATATCCCAGGCATGTCTTTATTAGGGGGGGTAACTAGCAACAAATGACAGCAGCTCTGAGTAAGGTGTTGTAAACAGTAAAAACGTTTTAGGATGTAAGGGACTTTAACAAAGTCCAAATTGTAATGGCTAGATGACTAGGTCATTTACATATCGTGTAGCTGAGGCATACAGAGCTGTCAACAGCATTAGGGCCCTGAGCAGATGTGCACTGGGCCCTGAACCAACACAACCACCACAGGATAAATATATACTTATCGATACCTAAACTTATAACACACACTGCCATGTAAAGGCCCATAGTGTCAGATACCAGCTCAGGTCACCGTCCTGCCCTATAGGTAGGTATACAGCATCCCTTTGTACAGCCTCAAGTAGTAGTATACACCTCCTGAAGACAGGTTATAGCCAAGTGGTAGTAAGCCAATACAGCCCATTGTAGACAAAAACAGTGCTTACCTCTCCCCTTCCCTGCAAGGCCAGATGCTGGGGTTACATCTTGTTAACCTGACAGTGCTACATTATGCACCTTTGCTGTGTGACAGCACATGTTAGTGACAGACATGCTTGTTACCAGTGGTTTGTCCCTTATCTGTAAGATGCATAGTTTAACATTTAACCAAAATTACCCTGGTCCTGCTCGTGCCCGTTCCTAAGCTGCTCACCGTGGAGCTGCAGAGCGTGTAAAGTAGTGGACTCTCATCACGCTGCTACCCCTGGCACGCAGCTCCCCAGGGTTCTCATCGGCGGCAGAGCTGCAGCCCAGGAAAACCCAGGGGTTTACAAGGGGCGCGGTGAGAGCTGTGCCCCCTGTAACCTAATACAGGGGAAGGAGTCAGGACAGGAAAGATCCGTCCGCCTCCTCCCTGCAGCTGCGGCTCTGCGCGCTGTTTAAAACATCGCGCAGAGTAGGGCACTCCTCCGGGCACAGGGCGGGCCCCCCCGGGGGCCCCCCCGCGGGGGGGAGCACCTAGTTTGGGGGAACTTTCCCCCGCGGCACACCCCCACATTTTTTCCCGGACACTAGTGTGCCGCGGCACACTGGTTGAAAATCACTGCTTTAATGGGTGAGGGGGAAAAGAAGATGGGGGCCCAAAATGTTTGTATTATGGTGTAGCAGCAACAGAGTTATTGTACATTTTAGGCTATCCTGAAGAGATGGGTTTTCAGGTTATTTTTAAAAGTTTTAATGGTAAATTATCTCCAGGCAATGGTCTTTATTAAGGGGTGGGGTATACTAGGCAACAAATAGACAGTCAGCTCTTGATGTTAAGGTGTTGTAAACAGTAAAAACGTTTTAGGATGTAAGGGACTTTAACAAAGTCCAAATTGTAATGGCTAGATGACTAGGTCATTTACATTATGTGGTAGCTGGGGGATGCAACCGTCAAAAGCATTATGGGCCCCCGGGCAAGCTGGCAGGGCCCCCAAACCAACACAACCACTCACAGGAACAAATATATACATTATTGATAACATAAACTTATAACCTACAACACTGCCATGTAAAGGCCACATAGTGGTCAGATACCAGCTCAGGTCACCGTTCTGCCCTGTAGGTAGGTATACAGCCTCATTTAGGTATACAGCCTCAAGTAGGTAGGTATACAGCCTCCTGAAGACAGGTATATAGCCACTAGTGGGTAGATAAGCATACAGCCAGTTGTAGACAAAAACAGTGCTTACCTCTCCCCATTCCCATGCCAAAGAGCCAGATGCTGGGGTTAGCATCTGGTCTAACCGACATGACGACGTACATTATGCTACCTTTGCTGAGGACAGCACACGTTAGTGACAGACATGCTGCTTCTAGTGGTTTGTCCCTTAATCTGTAAGATGCACTAGTTTCAGAGCATTTAATGCCAAAATCTAGCACTTTGCAGCCTGCTCTGCCAGCTTACACTTAAAGTTGTTTTCTCACTACAGACTTGAGCTGTTTCTCTGTCTATTATAGCTTCAAATACAGGGGTGGGTCTCTCTTCACCGTAGTTGTCTCTCCTCTTGGTAGGTGGGTCTCCGCTCACTATAGAGTGGTGGCATCATCATTCTGTGTGAGCAGAGGAAGGGACAGGATGTCACAGCTCTGCAGACTTCCTGCAATAGTCAGTTCTCATGCCTGGAGAATTCTACAAGATCCTTGTAACCAGAACACCTACATTGGTGTAAACAGTTATACATATAGCCTGAACTGATTAAACAAATGTGAAAAATGCACTCTGTCCCCCTTCTGTTATGAGGCAGGAGGTTGGAGGGGAGCAGAGGGTATAAGACTGTGTTATATGGGGGAAGAGTGAATCTAGCAGCTAGAGACTCAGTAATTTCCCAGATCCTTCACGTGGAGCTATCACTGGGAGAAGAGCATTGAGAGCTCAGGCAGCCTTTATTACACAGACAGCAGCCAACACAGGAAGCTCTTTCACTTTCAGTTTCTCACAACTCAGAGGGGAGTAAGCACAGAGTGCAGGCAGTCAATCACAGCAAAAGGGGTGTGACCCAACCTCAGGCTGCTGATTTAGCTCTAGACACACACAGATTAGCTCATATCTGCTATGCTAAATGATTTAGTTAATGCAAACCAATTGCAAAAGTGCTTATTTGTACTGTCCCCATCATTACAGATATGATCTTTGTAACGAGAAAACCCCTTTAATTTTGACAGCTCTTTCAATAAATGAAAAAAGCACCAATTTTCTAAATAAATATATTTCTAAAGGTGCTTTTGACATGAAATTTTCACCAAATGTTTGTAATAGCCCATCAAATCAACACAGGCAACCAATTCAACTATAGATATCCATAAATTATGAGTAATATTGAGAAATGATACTGGAAAAAGTATCGAACACATGAAAAAAGAGAGGTGCAAAAAATAATGGAAAGATATGATACCAGCTGAATTCTATCAGTATTTAGAAAGCAATCCTGCCACTTAGTGAAAAATAATATCAACTGGTCCAACTCATGATCTTTAAAAAGGTGTCTCATTACAATGGTTCCACACAAGAAGTATCTCATGATGGGTAAAACTAGCATGCTGTCTCAAGACCTTTGCAACCTTATTTTTGCAAAACATTCTGATGGCATTGGTAACCAAAGAATTTGTAAACTATGGAAGGTTTTAGCAACCAATGTTGGGACCATAATCTGGAAGTGGAAAAAAACATTTTACCATAAACCCACCACACCAGGTGCTCCCCGCAAGATTTTAGACACAAGAGTGAAAAGAATTATGAGAAGAGTTGTCCAAAAGCCAAGGACCACCTGTGGAGAGCTACAGAAAGACCTGGAATCAGCAGATACAATTGTTTCAAAGAAAACAACCAAAATACTCATCAGATTCTGAATCCTAAAACCGTATCATCCAAGGAGTATTTCAACAGTTTTTTACACAACAAACCGAGGATTTGTAACTTGGTTTTTGCATTTTGGTGTGGATTTCTGTCAGATTTTGATGCAGTTTTCGGATTGGGTTTTTCAATCATTTTTGCTTCACAGAGCACAAAACTTTCTGTTTTTTTTTCATGCCAAGTATCTTGAATATGTGCATGTTCTAAGTTTTTTGAAAAAAGAGAAGATTTGAAATCTGATCTCAGAGAATCCGAGTCATGTGGACTACAACACAAATTTTTTATTAAGGTCTGTGGGAATGGTTTTACAGTCATCTTTTCATGGTTTTTAAAGTCCACGTTGATTTCCAAATGGAAATGCATGTTGCGTGGACGGACCCTAAGAAATGCACTAAACCTACATGGCCTGTGTGCATGCTCATCACTCTATTGCTGAACAAAAAACATGTTCAAGCACCTTTAAAGTTTGTTGAACAACGTTTAGACAAGCCTGTGAAAGAAATGCTGAGAGAATATGGTTGTAACAGCTGGAGTAGTGGATCCGCTGTACCACTGCAGGCGATAGTGTAAGCCGCACCAGGCAGCAGAATCTAAGGGGCCGCTGGTTTTTACCAGAGCCCGCTCTAAAGCAGGTTGGACTTGCTGCAGCAAGTGAACCCTGAGGTCGCTACCCCTGGCACAATCTGCCTGCAGTGGTGGCCGAGGTGTGATGTGGTACAGAATCACTAGGTTGGTTGATTATCGGGACAGGCAGGAAGGTCAGGACAGGCGGCTAAGGTTCATGGTCAGGGGGCGAAGGCAATAGGTATAGCAATGGAACACAATGGAAATGCTTTCTCTCTAGGCTACAAGGCACTATCGATCCTGCAAGGAACAAGAGGAAAGGGCAGGGTTAAATAGGGTCAGTGTCCGGTGATCACCAATCACCGGTGCGCTGGACCTTTAAACTTAACAGAGCTGGCGAGCACACGCCCTAGGGAGCAGGGCCGCGTGCACCGGTAAGCAGGGACATTGGGAACAAGGACTGGTGAATAGTCGCATGCCAGGATGTAGCTGTGAGTGCGCCCGACATGCAGGGGCACATGTGAGGGTTTCAGGAGCACCCGTGACAATTGTCTGGTCAGATATGACTGAAATTGAAAATTTAAATAATACACACCATGGGTGACATATATGAACGTTAGCATTAACAGGCCAGTTCTAAATCATTTTAAGGCAGTGTAGAATGCGCCATAATGTATGACCTGTTGTTCTACAGGTCATACATACAGGCACAGTGTAGGGCCAATATGACAAGACGGCTCAGGCACCACCTTTAACCTGGTCTGTTTGTTCTAACTGTTTGGCGTAAAAGAATCATAAATATGTCTAATTCTATGAATGTGGAGCGACACCCCCAGAACGCCCTTAATCTTTGGTGCATTAAAAAGTGTCGTTCCTGCGCTTATCGCGCCAAAGTTTGGAATGCGACTGTTCATACATCTATAGAACAGGTCTACTAAAGCTTTTTGAGGCCAGAAAACTGGCCCAGTCCCATTCTTACATATTGCCCCATATTTGGAGGCCAAAAGACACTGCATATCATCCCAAAATCACCAGACCAACAGAGAAGTTTGGAGGGTGGGGCTGTTTTTCAGCATTTGGCACTGGCAAATGTCATATACTTGCAGTAAGGATGAATGGACAAATGTAGCGAGACATTCTTGATAAAAATCTAATGCCATCTATCAGGATGATAAAGATGGAACGAGGGTGGACATTTCATTAAGACAATAATCCCAAACACACAGGAAACTGTCAATTGGTTTCAGAGAACGAAAATAAAGCTGATAGAACGGCCCAGTCAATCATCTGAGCTGAATCCAACAGAAAATCTATGGAAGAAACTAAAGCTCAGAGGAGTAGGCCACAGAACCTTCAGGATTTTAAGAGTATTTGTGTAGAGGAATGGGCCAAAATCCCACCTTAAACAATGCAGGCTACCTAGATTCTCCTATCTCCATACAGTAGGCATCACCAACAAATGCTTTTGTACCAAGTATTAAATAAATTTCAGTAAGCATATTCAGTACCTATTCCCTGTGTCATTTCTCATTATTACACATAATTTATGGACATTTATGGTTTGATTTCTTTGCCTGTGGATTGGATGGGTTGTGTCTTATCTCCCTTAAATGTTCTCCGAATTGTGTGGCATTCATCATCCGGTTCCATAGGGGCAATTAGAAGCAGGTCATCATCGCGAGAGATTGAGTGGCAAGGACGTCCACTTGTTTGCCTTTCTGTGACTCTTCCAGTCTCTCTTGTATCCCTGTTACAACCTGTTGATGACACTCTGTGACACTTCTGTCTGAGAGCATCCTGCTTAAAGCCGGTCAGTGGTGAGATACTGTTGATCAATTGTAAGGTGTTGTCTTGGTCTCATGATGTGACAATGTGAACAGCATGATGGGGAGGACTGTTTAAACACCAATTCAAATTGATCCTCAAAATGTATTGGGCGATTCAGGGATCAAACACATGTTGTGAATCTTACTATTAAGCTCCTTGTTAGATATCAGCAAGTTGTGCAAAATGTAGTGAAACATTGAACAGGTTAACATGTGCTTTCTTAAGTTAAGAGATGCTCTCATTTAGTTCATTCAAAAAAATTGTTTAAGAAATCTTATGTTCATCCTAAAATTTCAGGCAAAAGCCAAATATCCCTAACTTTTTGTGATTAGTGTATATATGCCCCCAATAGGTAGATAGGCATATAGTTTGCTAATTAAGTAGGTAGGTGTATAGACCCCAGTAGACAGATAGGTACATAGGCCCCTCATGAGCTATACACTGGTACAGCAACAGGATGAAGAGATGGCATCTAGTGGGTATTAAAAATCAAATGCTTGACAAAAAACTGTGCTAAGATTGAAACGTTGCATGTACTATTGGGTGTTTTTTTGTAGGAATAAAAATTGATTTTTGATTTGTAATACCCACTGGATGCTGTCTCTTCATCCTGTTGCTGTGTAAGCTTTAACCTTGTGGATTCAGGTTTTTGGGACTGTGCATTCTCCTTGATCCAACTTCCTTTATTGCATACTTGGAAACTTTCTAAAGTGTGCATCAGGGAGAATAGAAGCTGCAGCGCGCATAGCTTGCTGCCCCAGAAATTTATGTGATCACACCCTCTTGGTGTCGAGTCATACCCTTTACAAAAAGTCACTCCTACTCCATCTAACTATGTAGACTGGAACTGTGTTCTGGAAGAAAGCTAAATTAGGGTTTTGGTGTCATTCAGTTTTCCTGGAGGTCGGATAGCCTATTCAGCATCCAGAAAATGCTGGGAGATACTGCGAAACTGTGCCTGAAGCTAAACCATTGCACTACAACCAATATTTCCACTATACAGTGATTATATAGTGCTAGATACCAGTGTACACAGGCTCTGCAGACATTTAAGTGACTACAGTGCAGTTACACATAGGGACTCACAAGAGACATCTTCTATAACTAGAATTTTTCTTATTTCCTTTCCAACTCCATCCTGTCCAGACCGCCATGATGACCTCTCCCGGCCACGACTCGTCCCTGCAGAATTTACATCAGACATCTAGGAATTTTATTTTTTTCGGCACTTCCCTACCTGTAGCCACCTCTGTACAAACTCCATATGGTGTGATAGGTGGGGAGGCTATGGGGTGATAGGTGGAGTGATAGGTGAAGGTTAGAGGGCTATAGGGCATTAAGTGGAGAGATTATGGGGTAATGGGAGGGTTGTATTTTGTGTTGGCACTAGGATGCATAAGACAATAGTGGGGAGGGGTGGGAGAGAGAAGTACAGAGCACAGCTTTCAATCTCCTTGGGTGGGGCATAGGACCATCCTCCAGGAGATTGTGCTGAGGCTGTGGTCTGTACCCCTTAGAATCATATTGTGCAGGTTGAACTCCGTACCCTGCACCCTCAGAAGATAAGTCACAGGCATGATCTTCAGCGGGTACAGTAGATGGAGTTTAGTACTGTCATTTTATTTTAATGTTCTTATATTTATACAAGTTGTATGTCACACTCATTGAATTATGTCAGACCAACGTTGGATTGTTTTCTTTAATAAAATGGTGAAGGAGGGCTGGTTTTGGGAGTGTTCATTTAAATAAAAGGTTTTTTTTGTGCAATTTGTGTCTTTTTTTCCCATTTAATTCCAGTTTTACTAATGGTGGTATCTGATAGACACCTCTGCATTACTACCGCTCTGGCTTGGTGTCAGCCAGCAGTATTTTTTGTCACCGCGTGGCTGACACTAACCCCGTGTCACTATTACCCCAGTACCTAATGCACCTGGCGTACTGGGAAGAGCCAGGTTACCATCAGAGGCATAGCCTCTAATGTGATGGTCTGCTTCTGGGGCGGCTACAGGCTGGTATTTTTAAAGTGGGAAGGGACCAGTATCGATGGTTCTTCCCATTCTGATAGTATCAGGCTGCAGCTGTCGGTTTTACCTTGGCTGGTTATGGAAAATTGGGGTGACCCCACGTTGTTTAGTTTTTTTTTCAAAATACATTTATTTATTGAGAATCCTAAAGTGGGCAACTCCTGTAATCATTACAGTGGATGCCTATGTGCAGATTCTCATTAAATAAATACATTTTTGGAAAAAAATGACGTAGGGTCCCCACCATTTTCCATAACCAGCCAAGGTAAATCCGACAGCTGCAGCCTGATACTATCAGAATGGAAAGCACCATTAATTATCGATCTCTTGATGCTGCCCTGATGCCTGTTATAATACAAAGAACTGGTCAGCTGCAGGAGGTTTAACTAACCCTTTCGGAAGGGGCAGGGGCCCCGTGTGTGGGACCCCCCTGCCCAACTCGGGAAGTTTGGCATGTATGCTTTATTGGAGCTATGCACGGTGTCACCTTTTACTAACCCTGCCTGTGCAGAGTTGACTGCTGAGAAGCTTTCTCTACAGAACAGGCAGATTATTGTTAGGCCTAGTGGCCAAAGTGAAAACTGCAGGATTTCAGGATTTTTATTTTAATAATGATACTGAAAAAACGTTTAACATGTAAAACATGACTTAAACAATAGGTAATTTTCTAAAGACACATTCCCTTTAATTTTCCTGTAGCAACACCCCTGGAAGAATGAAACATTACACAGAACCCATTCAAAACAATGTAGGACAGGCCTTCCAGAGCACGGAGTTCTCCATTCTGTACAACAGATGTGCATTCTTAACATGGTGATCCGCTGAACTGAGAATTCCCTAGCAGGGTTTTAAAAAAATTTTTTTGAGCCAGACATCTCCTTTAATATTTTTCACATTTTGTTTTATGCATATGCAGGTGCACATGCATTTAGTACTATGGTGCCTATTGTAGTTAGATGAGTATTTGTTTTGGTGACTGGGTTTATATCTGCATATGAGAATTGTTAGTGCATTCCTTACAAGCACTGGGAGTGGCTGTGTAAATAGCACAAAAGAATGTGATATTACCTTTAGTATATTGCAGGGAGCGGTTTGTTTCTACTGTCACCTTTACCCAGCTGCACTGTCTCTTTAATTTGGCATTTCCCTGTATGCAACACACAGATACCTGGAGACCTTTGGTACTGCATGAGAGCACAATATCATCACACGGAGCCACCAGTACAGGAGAGACACCTCTTTCCCAGCTGCTGTTCTCTATACACTGGACAAGGTATTGCTTGCTGTAGTTACATTGTACCTACTGGAGACATAAAAAGCTGCCCCTAAATGCAGCTAGTCAGGGCAAATCGTCACTAGTCATCACTATGACTGCTGACAATACTATGTTCGGTTCAGCACCTTCATCACGCTGTTACCGGTAGACACCAGAAGTGTTAAGGTGCAATGAAGAAGCTGTGAAGGTGTGCGTACTCTCAGTAGCAGGGAAGGGAAACTTTATTTTCCCTTTGGTTGGATACTGTTGTGGGTTATAACATGAAGAACTATGTATATTTAGGTCAAGACTTCATATTGCACAGATTTGAGTTTTCATGGACAGCGGAGCTGGGCATAGATAAAGAAGAGATGGCGGGAGATAAGGGGGCTCAGGGGTCAACAAGCTGCTCTGCTTGCCCAATTTATTTAGATACAGGATTCGAGCAATGATCTGAATCTCTGTCCCACTGAGGAACATCTAGCTCTAGCTGTATCATGCATCAAAGTTTTATATTGTCCATGAGTATTTAATAGGGTGTTGATGTGGGTACTATAATGGGATTGTTTTATAATGTAACCCAATAATGCAATGCGGCTTGATGATATAACTTGTTGTACTGCTTTGTAACTTGGTACCATGGTGGTATTTCTTTATGAAGTTGGGTACAGCAGTGGAGTTTTACACTGTAAATGGCTAGCATATTTTGATCTATTAATAACTGGGCATTATAGTGGGATTTCATAATGTAACTGGAGAGTGTTGTGAAGACTGGGTACTGAAGCGGGGCGGTATTCTGTAATATTCTGGTCAGATGTAAGAATAACTGGGCATTGTAGTGGGATTTCATAATGTAACGAGAGTGCTGGGATGACGTGGTGCTGTAGCGGGGCGGTATTCTATAACTGGGTATTCTGATCAGATCTAAGAATAACTGGGCATTGTAATGGATTTCTTAATGTAACGAGAGTGTTGGGATGATGGGATAATGTAGCGGGGTGGTATTATATAGCTGGGTATCTGGTCAGTTCTGTTAATAACTGGGCATTGTAGTGAGATTTCATAACGTAACTGGAGAGTGTTGGGGTGACAAGGTACTGAAGTGGGGTAATACACTATAACTGGGTAATCTGGTCAGATCCAACAATAACTGGGCATTGTAGTGGGATTTCATAATGTAACAATAGCGTTGGGATGACGAGGTGCTGAAGCGGGGCGGTATTCTATAATTGGGAATTTGGGGATTATTCTTGGTGGAATTTAACAAGCGTTATACATGCGGGGCATTGTGAGTTTTTGGGTTTGTGGGTTAATGTAGTTAGAGAGTGTTGTGAAGACTGGGTACTGAGGTGCGGCGGTATTCTATAACTGGGTATTCTGGTCAGATTTAATAATAACTGGCTATTGTGGTGTGATTTCATAATGTAACTGGATCATGTTTGGATGACTAGGTACTGAAGCGGGGCGGCATACTACAACTGGGTTTTCAGGTTGAATTTAATAATGACTGGGTATGGTTGTGTGTTCTTTGTGAAGCTATTTCAGCTAAGAGTGAGAATATGACAATATACTGTGATAATGTAACTATAGAGTTTTATACAATGGCAGAATGCAAAGAGAAATTGGTGAGAAATGTGTAAGTAACTGAGAAGGACTGCCGCCCGCATGGTCTTCTTTCTATATTATCCCTTCATGTCATCTGATGGTGTATTTGACATGTTCATGCACAGGTCATAAAGCATAGTTTTAAATATTGAAGGTATGTTCACACCATAAAGCAGCGCGCCGGACCGGCCACGCCCCCTAGGGGAGGCGCGCCAGGATCCGACGTGCTGGGCGCGGCTAAGCCGCTTTGTACGTGCGGGTGGAAGGGGAGGCGGAGCAGAGGTGAGGGAACGTGTTGGGACCTCCCCTTCCGCCCGTTCGTCAGTTTCGCAGCGCGAGTCAGCAGTCCCACCCTCCCACCCTAGTTTTGGTTTTAGTGGTAGGAGCATGGGTGAGGTTGTCATGGTGGCCGTTGGAGGCGGGGGTTTCTTTGGGAAATTGGACAGAGGATTTCGGTGAGGGAGTCATGGGGTATGATTCCCTATGGTTGGAGAATGGTTTAATCGGGCCTGGCAAAGGTGGTGGGCTCTTGCAGGCTGGAATCCCTGTATAGCAAATTGGATGAGCCATGGCTTTTGGACCCCCGAGCCAGTGGAGTACGGCTGGGGGTAAATGGTGGTTTGGTTCCCTTCGGGGAATTGGTCGTCAGGTCGTTGGTTGTTTCCAAGGACCTCTGCCCCATCTGGTTGTGGTGATCATGTAGTTAATGTTTACAGTTCTTGCGGGAATATATATTTATATCTATGTTTATATATATATATATATATATATATATATATATATATATATATATACATATCTATATATAGTTGTAAGTGGGGGTTGTGATGGAGTTACATATATACATATATATATATATGTTGAGGGGTTTATGTTTTTTATTTTTATATGGCAATTTTAATTTATGTTGTGTTTTTGGGGTTTTGTTAAATAAAACGGCTGCTGTGGCCAATATAATCCAATCAGTGGTAAGTTTGTTCATTTCAAGGGGTCACAGCAGAGAGGGGTAGGTATAGGGGGGATGGTTGGGTTGGGCTGAACGTGCATCAGCGCTGCAGGGGTCAAGATTTCAAGACAGATTCCATGTGGATTCTGCCTTGAAATCCCCATTGAAAACTGAAAGAAAATGAGTCCTATTGACCTCAATAGAAATATACATTTTAGTCCATATGAAGGGAATTTTTCATGTGTCCTTTTGTAAACTGACGCGGTCAAAAAAACATTGAACATGCTCATTCTTTGGTTGTATTCCATGTATAAAAAGGTACTATTAATATCAATGGGATGGCTAAAATCCTCGTACAATAAGTGCCCAAACAAATTTGTTAAAGTATTAAATGTAATTTTAAACAAACCAAAAAACCAATATAGCATGAATTACACTTTGACTGCAAACCAAGCCAAATCCAAAAAAATCTCTTAATCCACATGTACATTAGTAAAAAATACCTGTTAAAAAAGATCGGAAAAAACATTTTTTTAACAGCAAAATCCTGGGATTCCACGCTTTTAAAATTTTTTGGATTCTAACGCATCAGAGAAAAAAAAGGCCCTTAAAGGGCCCCCTTTTTTCTGATGCAGGCCGCGGCTTTTTTCACCTTTGTGCAAAACCGCGGCCGCTTCTGTTTTTTTTGACGCCCCCCCTACAATAGCATTGTATGGGAAAACGTCAAGAAGACGAGAAGCACCGGTATTTAAAACATGTTTATTAATAGCGGGTGCCCAAAGACGGGCAGAGAAAAAGACGAGCTGTGTAGACACAACTCGTCTTTTCTATTGCCGTCTATGGCAGGACACTGACGATCGTTTCCGCGCTTTAAAAAAACGAAAAGCACCGGAGAAACATCGTTCATGTGCAGTGTGGACATAGCCTTACTCATGTAAACATACACAAAGGCTCTTTCCAGACTGCCATAGCATTGTATACTTAATGTACACATCAGAAAATATCCCTTGGTAAACATGTCCATATGGCAGATGATGTATGATGGATGCCACTCATTGGATTCCCTCTAGGGTATACCTCAATGGACACTGCAAAATAAGTGTTAAAACAATTTCATATACAAGTCTGTCTGTTCAAGTTTTCTTCTAAAGGTTTATGGAAAATTGTGGATCTCAATGTAAATGCTCTGACATCTAAAACCAGATTGCAACCAAGCTGCATTTCCATGGGTGTATGGCTGTAGCAGCCATAACAGCTGTTTTGGGGCCCAGAGCTTGACGAGGCATATTTAGGGAAAAGAACAGTGTAAGGGTATGCTCACACTGCGCAAATTCGGCGTGTATTTCGCCACGTATTTGCACTCTAATACGGGCGAGATGCGCGCCGAGTTTACGGTAATCCATAGCTCTCATAGAGAACTATGGATTACGCCTCCTCTCCTCGCTTGTACAATACGATCGTATTGTACGCGTGGGGAGATAAGTGACATATCAATTACTTGCGGTGAATATGCGGCCCGAGTAATAAATGTCAATGGGGCCACGGACCCCCCGCGCCGCGGGAGTACGTGCGTATTAGCGCGAGCTCCCGAAAGACACGATGTACATCGTGTGAACATACCCTAACGTTCTGTAGAGAATCCGGGCTTCCTGCTACCTACTGCTACTATGTGGGTTTCCTAATATATGTCCCTATTATATATATGTTTAGGTGTCCAGGTGTAAAGTTTAACATACTGAGGCTAAAATAAAATGTAAAAGAAGCCTCATACTGACCTTTGTATTTACCACTATTCCACCGCTGCTGTTCCTGTCTCTTTCTCTCTCCGTGGTCTTCTGTTTTTCTTCCGGCCGCTGCAGTCAGATCACCAGCGCTATAGCCACTGATGGTGACAATCTCAATTGCAGCAGTCGTAAGTAAACAGAAGACCAGAGGGAGAGAGAGACAGGAGTGTGAGCGCTGAAATAGGTGGAAATACAAAGATTTGTATGAGGTTTTTTTTATTTCATTTCAGCCCCAATATCTTAAACGTCTTTAAAAATTATTTCAATTTAGCTCTGGTATCTTAAACCTATTTAAAAAATAACACCCGCTAATTATTGCTACCTATGCTGCTGCTTCAGTTTCCTATCATTAGGCATCGGGCCCCATCTTATTTTACCATGGGGCCCTTTGAGTTTTAGAGTATGTTCACACGAATTATAGCAGCCGTATAGCGGCACATACTGTACGCGTGCACGCGCTATAAGCCCGCCGCTTTAGAAGTACGCATTGGCCAACATGAAGTGAGCCCCACAAATACGGCATGTGAATATAACCTTATTGCTTTAGATGATTAAGTTGACTATTAAAATTTTCATTACCAAGGACGACTGCATTTATCCCCCAATATCTCACTTTCAACACTCACAGGGGTTTAGGAAGCTGAGATATGAGGGGCCCCTTTGGTGGTGTCTTCACACACATGCCTGTGTGCCTATGGAGTGAAGGCATGATAAGATGTTTATTTGTTTTTACTCTTTTTGCCATCTGAACTCTCCAGGCAACATAAGAGTAGCTCAAAATGAATAAAAGTCCTCCATACAACGTCTTGGACCCCTGTGTTTGTGATGGGGAAGCACTGAAAGTTTTCATATAGTAGGGTATGTATGAAAACTGTCTAGGTGTAAGACTTTCTTTGTTGCCCATAGCAACCAATCAGAGCTTCCCCTTACATTTCATATAGGGCTCTGAAAAAATTAACAATAAAAATTTTCAGAGCCCTATATGAAATGAAAGGGGCGCTCTGATTGGTTGCTATGGGCAACAAAGAAAGTCTTACACCTAGACAGTTTTCATACATGTGGCCCATATTGTTTTAGAGTCACGAAATTGACCTTACTGCCGATATGCGTCTCACCACACACAGTATAATATCAGCTCATGGCTAAGTATTTAGGTTACGGACCCTGCCCAGTTTTACCTGCAGGTTTCTATTTATAACACAGAGTGAGTGACTCATGTTTCGTCAGAGCACACTCCTACAGTCACATGGTCCTGACCAGTTCGCATCACGATGTCTGTGTTATGAATGGTCGCAGACATATTTAATGTGGGTGGGTACACTGTAACATTGAGGTGATGCCTGCTTGAGATGTAGCAATGTTTACCACTGTGCTGCTGCCAATCTTCCTAATTTACTTCTAATCTGGAAATGTCCGCTCTGTGGACTGTATGATATTTACAGTGGTGGAGCATTAACAGATTAGTGGTCAAATGTTAATGGTCTACTAGTATGGTATTTCCTCTAACACTAGGTAGAAGTCTAATAAGTCATAGGAAAGTTACAATGTCTTTTAGCGCGAATTTGCGTGATTGCGTTGCAATGCACCCCGAAATACGTATTGAACTCTAGCATAAAGAAGTTACATGTCCCTTCTTTCCTGGCAGGGATAATGAAAGTGAATGGGCTGCCCTCTCCCCCCGCGCTTTAGAAGAACGTGCTGAGCAGTGTGGTCTGCTAAACACATGGGGCAACCTGTAGGTACCGGTCTGGCGTCTTTTCAGCCCGAAAACTAATGCTGCCCTATTCGCTATATTTTCAACCAGGGGCACTCCAGTATGAGGCGCCTTACCAGGCACCCGCGGCACTTTGTAGTGCATGTGATTTCGGGGGACGTGCTGGAGGCGTGTCACACTACAACCGTAAGCTACACATTTATGTCTTTAGTACGGCAAATCCAGGCGGAACAGGTAAACCACTTTAAAAAAATGCCGTATTCTACGCTACTAATGAGCAAAAAAAAAATGTCGCCTGGGTTCCAAAAATCAAAAACAGGTACGCGCCGCAAGACACCGTGTGAACATAGCCCTATGCTCTTCAGCCAGTTGCAGTGTGTGCAGGTCTTTGTCAGAGAGTGGTGACTTATTGTAGCAGAGCTGTGTGCATTCTACCTGCCATAAAGTCAGACCAGCACAGTTCTCCGTGCTCTTAGTACAAGGCACTAAAGCCTCACATGCAATGTATTATCTACAAACAAAACTGTCACATCATAAATATTTCTGCCCAGTATACGGACATTACACGTAGCACTGAAGGAGCGCTTAGAGAAGCTCCAGACAAAAAGTAAAAATGTCTTCTTTAACCAGAAATGGGCTCCACTCACTCATGATATGGAAATCTGGGGGATTTTCCTGTCTGTTTTTAACCTGATTTTTGTTTATATCACATTGTTTTTCCCTCCCCACCTTCCACAAGCCCTCACTTTTTTATTTTTCCCTCTACATAGACACAGGAGGGCTTGTTTTTTACAGGACAATATGTTATTTTTATATCATATAATGTACTAGAAAAGTGGAAAAAATCTTTGTGAGTCAGAACATAAGAAAAACACAATTGTAACGCAATTTTTTTTGAGGTTGGGGTTGCTTTTATAGAGTTCACTTCATGATATAAATATCATGTCTTTAATTCTGTAGGACAATACGATCCTGGTAACCTCAAAATACGTTGTTTTCATTATGTTTTACTAAAAAAAAATCTTATTTTTTTAAATTTGTTTTGCAGCACCATTTCCTGAGACCATTAACTTTTTAATTTTTCTGCCTGTGGACCTGAGTGAGGGCTTGTTTTTTTGTGGAAACAAGCCAATACTTACAGCTCAATGGCTAGACAATGAACTTCCCCACTAGAAGGCAATATAGACCCCATTGTACCTGGCAGAAATTTGACAGGTGTAGCTCACAAAAGAACAGTTGCCCATACACCCATCCACTAGGAGGCAATGGGGTTTATATTGCCTCCTACAGTGAAGTTCATTATTATTTATTTTAGAGTGCCCTTGGTTTCAGGGCGCTGTACAATCGGGTTGCATACATAACATACACTCACCGGCCACTTTATTAGGTACACCTGTCCAACTGCTCGTTAACACTTAATTTCTAATAAGCCAATCACATGGTGGCAACTCAGTGCATTTAGGCATGTAGACATGGTCAAGACAATCTCCTGCAGTTCAAACCGAGCATCAGTATGGGGAAGAAAGGTGATTTGAGTGCCTTTGAACATGGCATGGTTGTTGGTGCCAGAAGGGCTGGTCTGAGTATTTCAGAAACTGCTGATCTCCTGGGATTTTCACGCACAATCATCTCTAGGGTTTACAGAGAATGGTCCGAAAAAGAAAAAACATCCAGTGAGCGGCAGTCCTGTGGGCGGAAATGCCTTGTTGATGCCAGAGGTCAAAGGAGAATGGGCAGACTGGTTCCAGCTGATAGAAAGGCAACATGACTCAAATAGCCACCCGTTACAACCAAGGTAGGCAGAAGAGCATCTCTGAACGCACAATACGGCGAACTTTGAGGCAGATGGGCTACAGCAGCAGAAGACCACACCGGGTGCCACTCCTTTCAGCTAAGAACAGGAAACTGAGGCTCCAATTTGCCCAAACTCATCGAAATTGGATAATAGAAGATTGGAAAAACGTTGCCTGGTCTGATGAGTCTCGATTTCTGCTGCGACATTCGGATGGTAGGGTCAGAATTTGGCGTCAACAACATGAAAGCATGGATCCATCCTGCCTTGTATCAACGGTTCAGGCTGGTGGTGGTGGTGTCATGGTGTGGGGAATATTTTCTTGGCACTCTTTGGGCCCCTTGGTACCAATTGAGCATCGTTGCAACACCTTGTGGAATCTATGCCACGAAGAATTGAGGCAGTTCTGAAGGCAAAAGGGGGTCCAACACGTTACTAGCATGGTGTACCTAATAAAGTGGCCGGTGAGTGTAGGTCAAACAAGTACAAAGGTGACAAATTACTAACTAACAACTGGTACAGAAGGAGTGAGATCCCTGCCCTTGAGGGCTTACAGTCTACACGGAAGGTCATTGAGCTGTAAGTGTGGTCTAGTGAATGTGTTTTTAAATAAATAATGTCCCATTTTTCTGTGATTTGTTTTCTTGTTTTTTTGTGTGCCAAAGTGTGTACGGGATATTTTGGTTACTTTTTATTGTAATGTTTTTGGGAGACACAGTGAGAAAAAAATGGCAATTTTGGTAGTGGGTATTGTTTTTTTATGTGGTGTTCACTGTGGGGGTCAAATGGAAGAGTGGGGTGTTTTCAACTTTTTATTTTTTCAGCTTTTTAAAACTTTTAAATTTTTTTTACTTGATCTTTAAAGTACTTCACTACCAGGTACTTTTAAGTACTTGACTACTTATACACGATCCGGTAATGGCAACATTTTGTAGAATAGTGTATAGTAATTTTTTTTCTATTACACCCTATTTGCATGTCTATGACTTTTTGGGGTCAGAGGTTTTTTTTTTTTACCCTTACACTGTATGCTCATGGTATGATGTTTTTCTGGTGGTTTACCTTAGGCTTGTTAATACTTTAAATACACCAAATTATTATTGTTATTTTTTTTTTAACGCCATTGATTCCATGGCGCTGTACATTCAAGGGGGTTACATATATAACATAAGTCAAACAATAGATGACTAACAACTGGTACAGAGGGAGAGAGGACCCTGACCGCGAGGGCTTACAATCTACAAGGAAGGGGGAAAGAGAAAGAGGTGAGGGCCAGACATGTTTGTGGGGTGGTGTGGTGACAGCAGGGTTATTGTAGGTTATAGACTATCCTGAAGAAATGGGTTTTCAGGTTACTTTTGAAGCTGGTGAAGGAGGAGGAGAGTCTGATGTGTTGGGGGAGTGAGTTCCAGAGTGTGGGGGAAGCACAGGAGAAGTCTTGGAGACGGTTGTGTGAGGAGCTGATAAGAGGAGAGCAGAGAAGAAGGTCTGTGAGGAGCGAGATTGCGTGAGAAGAGATATCTGGAGATTAAGGCAGAGATATATGGAGGAGAGAGGTTTTGGAGAGCCTTGTAGGTCATGGTTAGTAACTTGAAATTAATGTGCTGGGCAATGGTTAGTCAGTGAAGGGATTGGCAGAGGGGAGAGGCACAGGAGTATCGAGGAGAGAGGTGGATAAGACGAGCAGCAGAGTTGAGGATGGTTTGAAGGGGAGCAAGAGTGCTAGATGGGAGGCCACAGAGAAGGATGTTGTGGTAGTCTAAGCGGGAGATGACCAAATAAAGACTTGTACAAAATACTAACAAATAAAATAACACCAGATAAAATGCTTATTTAAAAAAAATATATATATATGTATATATAGTTTAAAAACACTTCAAATTCAGGGCTTTTTTTTCTTTTTATTTAACCGCTTAGGAAAAGTGGGTGCTTCATTTTAGGTTCTTTTCACATCACATTACAACAGCCAAAAATTGATCTCCTGACAGCTGAGTACTATAAATGGCAGCCTTTATGCTGTTTTTGCTTTCTTATGAAATTGAGCCCAACAGGCTTGATCACTACTGAGAGGAGTAATTATAATAATATATTAGAGCGTTGATATTTGTGTAATGAAAAGGCCCCACAGGTATTCCAATACAGTCAAACCAAAGCACTCAACTGCTTCAAAATTCAGAGAATTATGTACACAATGCATTCTGACAAAGAAAAACTGTTTTGGTGTTACTGTTTGCTTGGTGCTCAGCCTGCTCAGTAGGACTTGTTGGCATTGCGATCTGGGAAGTGTATGCCCACTTCTGTTGTATAATCTCAGCGTACCCTCACACAGCATCAGTGCAGATCCCTGTTCAGTCTTGTTTCAAGAGCAACTCTGTAACTTTTGAAGAGTTGAAGGCCAGTCAAAGACCTTGTGCATCCAGTGCAGAAATAATAATCATCTATTTTTGCAACTTTCATAAATCATCCCTTTTAACCATGACAGCAATAAGGGATATGTGTGCAGACAGCCTATCATACACCTTATTTACCCACCAAAACAGACTTCCTTCAAGAGCTACACGTTGCTGATGTAGAAAGTGGTCATAATTATCAACAGTTTCTTTTGAATGTTTATTTAGTATAATGAAGCCCCATTATTGCATATAATGCCTTATAAAATGGGGATTGTTCTGGTGGATTAAGACAGATTAATTCAATTTCATTATTTCTTGAGAAAAATTAATATAGTACTCAGCTTTTTCGATACTCACCAAATGTTGTCGGTGACACTGAATCCTGTAATTTTTTGTTTGTTTTCTGTAACATAGATAGATATATAGATAGATAGATAGAATATCCATCAAGTGTTACACTGACTCTCAGAGAGGAAATAACATTAACTCCTTAACGACTGCCCACCGTCTTTTGACGTCGAGCATTTCAGGTCGGAGTTTGTGGCGCCCGACGCCACAGCAGCTCTGAGATCAGGGCTGTACTACACAGCCCTAATCCCAAGGCAGCTCCTGCGAGCACCGGGGAGCGGGGGAACCTCCGCTCCCCGGTGCTTTAACCCTTTGATTGCCGCAGATTGTCGCCGTAGCGCAATCAAAGTTTTTCCTACTCTGTCGGGTGATTGAAACACCCAGTGACCCGACAGAGCCCGGGGAACAGCTACACATTCAGCCCTGGGGAACTATAGTGGCCCCAGGGCTGTCTGTGTAAGAAGCTAGTGATCAGGGCAGCCTGTGTGCTGTCCTGATCACTGCCTGTGTCAGACTGACACAGATTATAATGTATTAGCATATATGAATATGCTAATACATTACTAAGTGTAAAAAAAAAAAAAAAAAAAAAAAACAGTTCTCCCTTCATGGGATTTAATAAAAAAGTTAAAAAAGATAAAAAGTATAAAAAAATATATACATATGTTAATAAAAAATAATTGTGCATACATTACACACACGAAAAAACCTACACATATAGGTATCCAGATGACTGTAATAACCTGTGGAATTAATCTAACAAGTTATTAAGTATGAAATGTGAATGGTGTAAAAACAAAAACATTATTATTTGTAAGTGAACTTAAACTATTCCCCCATAAAGTACAACTCGTCTCGAATTAAACAAGGCCTCATACAACTGCGTCATTGAAAAAATAAAAAAGTTACAACTGTTGAAACGCAAGGAGGCAAAAACTAAAAAAATTGTTCTGGTCATTAACTACTTTTCAGTCCTGGGGCTTAAGGGGTTAAAGGAATATTTTACTAGATTTATTTATTTATGTATTTTCTAATTTAATTTTTTTAGAATCACAAATGAATTGCAATGTAGGCTGGCCATGTTGGTCTGTAGTTAAGACTGTCTTGTTAAAGATAATTTACTTAAAAGATTATTAAACTGGTGGTGGTGGAGGTTCACTCAAACCTGAGGTGTTGGAGGCTTTGGGCTAATAATCCTGTTGTCCCTCACTACAATTTAGCTATCAAAGTTTTCACTGACTCATATTAGTTGATCACTGATCATCCCTTATTTTGTAAGACGTATACTCAATGTGCCCCATAATAAAAGATATATTACAGAACTGCATAAAGGCTTCAATTAATCACGTTAGTAATCTAAGTTATCTAATAGTTAAAATAATCCTTTAAATCCACCTACAGATATAGAAGTTAATCTCCTTGAAACTGTTTATGACAATGTAGAGAAATGTAAAATTACCCAAGCAGTGTCATATCTACCGTGCCATAACACATAGAACAATGTTTTATCTATATTCACCAAGTATATCATATCAAGTATTTAATGCCCTTATATGCACCAGTCTATATGCTCTACTGAGGTATACTGTTATAGAGTGGGATTGCCTTGCCGAGGTCCTTCTGTGAGAGGTGTGGAGCGTTGCTTAACAAGTAGTATAACGTCATGTAATATTACATTTCGCCTGCAGTGCCCACATTTTTGCAATGACTAGAGGCCTCAGGAGCGGATGGTGATCAGCTGATTGTTATTGTGGCTCTTAAGATTTCTTAAGAAATACAACTGACTGCTTCTATAGAATGCAATGCATTAGTTGACTTGGGCCCGAAACGCGTTAGCTGGTCACCCCTCTGATCACCCTTCTCCTTGCACACGTTGTTGCCTCCGTGGCGTATTGTGGCTTTTTACTATTAAGGATCTTCAATAAATTTATTTTGGATTTTATGCTTATGCTTTCTGGTGCCAATCAAACTTTTTGCTTATAAGTTGACTTGACATGGTTCTCTTATCATGTGTTGGTCACATCTACAGCTAAGCGATCACAGAAACACTGTACACATTGATTTCAGTATAATGGACAGTCAGACTATTCAAAAATAATAATTATATGTATAGAGTGCCAACATATTTCTCAGCATTAGAGATTAATCATAGAAACCAAATTAAACATTACAGAGTTACCAGCTAATCAACAATTTAGACAAGATGAGTGAGGGCCATCCTTGCAAGAGCTTGAAGTTTGATATACTAAGGGTGACACAAAAGGTAAAGGTACTTGTTTTGTACAAATACCTTGCTATCTTTTATAGAAAAAAAGTAATAATCATAAAGCTAAGGGAGGCAGTCGTCCAGTCAGTATGTTTGTATGTGCAGATTTGGAGAGCATATGAGTGCATGGATTGTGGAGGATACTGTGAAATGGAGGCTTCTCTGGAATTATAGAGCAGGGATAGTTGACTTAAAGGGGTTTTATCGCTACAAAGATCATGTCTTAGATTATGGGGACAGTAAAAATAAGCACTTTTGTAATTGGTTTGCATTACCTCTGTCACTTGGTTTAGCAGATATGAGCTTTTCTGCAAATCTGTATTCTGTTTCTGCTGCTGCTGGTCGGGACATGCCTCCTGGCCGGATCCCGGCCCCCTAGACACGCCCCCTGCACTGTGCTTGGCTGGCTGACATTTCATTCAGCCTGTTGGGATACACCCCCAGACAGGAAACGCCCCGGCCACACCCCCTGCTATGTGATTGGATGCCTGCAGACTCTGTGTTTTCTCCACTCTGAGCTGTTAAAAATCGATAGTGAAACCAAGGACTGCTGTATACTCATCTCCCAGCTCTAGGGTGAATGATCTGGGCAATTACTGGCTGTTTAAGTCACAGATCCCCTTATATAACAGAGTCTTATACAGGATCCTACCTGTTAACAGGGGGAGAGAAGGGTAGGAGGGCAGTGTGCATTGCTCCATATAACCCAGTCTCCTGTCTGGTAACAGAAGGGGGGGAGGAAGGGGGCAGTGTACACTCCTCACATGTCTCATCAGTTCAGGCTGTGTGTATAACTGCATATACCACTTTCATACAGTCTCCTGTCTGGTAACAGAAGGTGAGGAGGGAGGGGGCAGTGTATGCTCCTCACATGTCTTATCTGTGTGTATTACTGCATATACCACAGTCATACAGTATCCTGTCTGGTACCAGAAGGGGAGCAGGGAGGGGGCAGTGTACGCTCCTCATATGTCTCATCTGTGTGTATAACTGCATATAGCACAGCAAGGAACTTGTGGAGCCTGAAGGCTGCACACATAAGAAGCATGCAGGAGGCTACAGAGCGGTTATATCCAGACAACCTTTTGCATCCCCTGCTTCATACAAAATGATGATGTCAGAGGTCTTCAGTGAGGAGAGACACACCTCCTGGGAGGAGAGACACGCCTGCTGACAGGGAGACACACCTCCTGGGAGGAGAGACACGCCCCAGGATTTCAAATTCAATCTCAGAGATTTAACTGAAGAGCACGAACAGTTCAAACGATAAAACTCCTTTAATGTTGATGAAAGCCCTTCCTGAACAAACTGTCTTTTTAGGGCACAATTCAGACTGTGGATGTTGTAAAGTAAGCTAAATGTCTAGGGTTGCATATTCCAGAGAACTGGTAGAATATGGGTCTTGGTGATGGGAATGAAAGGTTCGGGTTATGGAGGATATAAATCCTAGCTTTAGCTTAGATAAAGGATTCATAAAGATGGAGAGATATAAAGTCAGAGAATGTCTGGTAGAATTCTCCAAGGAGACCATGTGGACTAGAGGACTTCCCATTTTTTAAGGAAGCCATAACTTTCTAGATTTGTTCAAGGTTTATTGGCCAATTTAAGCTATTATCCCAAATATATAAAGCTCCAACCATTTAAATTGTATTCAGTATTACCATCAGCAATAGTCTATGATAGAACTTCCTCTTAGCACACTATACTCTTTGAAACACACGTAATAAACTATTAGTTTTTTTATTTTTTTATTTATTCACTTCAATGTAATGTCCATAAATCTTCAGACACATTTTATACACAGAAAGCTGCGGTATACTTATAGGGCCACATGTATGAAAGCTGTCTAGGTATACTGTAAAACTCAATTTGTTTCCCATAGTAACCAATCAGAGCTCCCCTTTAATTTCATATAGTGCTCTGGAAAAATGAGAGGAGCACTCTGATTGGTTGCTATGGGCAAAAAGATAGTTTTACAGTATACCTAGACAGCTTTCATACATGTGGCCCATAGTTTCTAATGTAGAATCGTCCATTTATATAATGAAATCCACACGTAGTCAACGTTTGAATAGCAAGGAAACACCAGGCAATGAGTAAGACGCACACCTGTGTTGTGATGTTTTGAGATTAACCCTTCTTTCTCAAGCATGAGAATTGCATCTAGGGGACGGTTTATATACCACATATCATTTTTTTTTTTTTTTTTAAATTAGAGTTAAAAACTCTAAAATTCCTAATATACACAAAAATGCACAAAAATGTAATCATTCACAGAAATGCTTTCAGACTTAGATTTTCAGCCTAAGGCCTCGTTCACACGGCTTATTCTGCCGCGTATTGGCGCCGTACTGCGCGCCGGATGTGCGCGTCAGTACGGCGCCAATCCGCGGCAGCAATTACGGTATCCATCTGCTCTCATTGAGAACAGTGGAATCCGTCGCTCCTCCCCGTTCGGCGAATCCGCCGCGGGGGGAGAAAGTGACATGCACTTTATTTACGGCGCGGACGCGCCGTAAACAATGCATTGTCTATGGGCCCCGCCCCCGTCCCGCCCCGTATTCACGGCGGATTTGTGCGCTCAATACGGCGCACAAATCCGTCGGGAATAAGCCGTGTGAACACGGCCTTAGGGTGACTCACGTGTTACTATCCAGTACACCTTCGCTAGTACAGCGTTTTTACAATCTATCTTCTCTGATACACACCAGCGTAGCTGCCACTCCCTGTGTCGTGCTTCAGCAAAGTGCTGCGCCACGGCATTTTCTCCAAAGTTCCTTTTATTTTGATATTCATGATGCATCTACTGTTTCACATACTGTGTATCGGTATACGTCCTATTTGTTTAAATAACCGGATCGCGGACCTGTATTCATTTAAAGGTACCATGACAGTTCTACTTATTTGTCCAACTTAAATTTTTCAGCACGGACATTTCAAGTATACTACTAGTGTACTATTAGATGTAAAAAAAAAAAAAAAAATATTTTGGTTTTTTTAGGGTACCCTTTAGTGGATGGCTAGTAGTGGGACCTTTTATTATTGCAGTGCAATTTTGACAATTTGGGCAGAGAAATGTCCACTACACTACAATTGATTCATCTGAACTCAGTCCTGTTTTCTTGGTTTCACTTTAAATTCAGGGGCAGGTTTACTAGCTTCCACTAGGCTGCAGTAGAAGCCAGGTCTGTAGCTATAGCAACCAGTGCTGACAGCCTATCAGGAGAGATCAAACAGGTCCGTAGCTATAGTGACCTGAGGAGCTGATGCAGCCCATACAAGAGGGGTTATCTAGGAATAGGTAGGACACTGTTAATGGACATATATAGCAAAGTGACTTGTTTTTGCAAGATCTTTAATATAAAAAGCAATCCTTGTAGTGAGACAACCCCTTTAATTTGTTCTTTAAGATGTGATGATATCAATTGGTCTCCAAGCATACCTTCATTTTCTAAAAATACAGTTTTTAACTAATTTGGAAAAATGAATGCATAAGGTATTTAAACTGTCCCCTAGATGCAATACAAAACATTGCAACACAGGTGTATGTCTCACTCATTGCCTGGCATCTCCTTGCTACCCTTAAGTGTAATAAATATGGATTTCATAAGATAAACGGACGATTCAACATCGAAATTTTTTTTTTAAGATGTATAAAATGGGTCTAAAGGTTTATGGACATTACATTGCAGTGAATCATTTAAGAAAATATACTTAATAGTCTATTACGTGTAATATTGCAGCGTAATCACATGTCGAATTACAACCCGCAAATACGCTGTGTGAACATATCATTAGTATCTGCCAGATAGTTACTCTCTGCCAACTGTGTTCTTGTCTCCAGCTCATCAATGTTCTTATAAGGAGTCTTTTTTAACATTATTAAGTGTAAGTGTTAGCTGCATGTGAAGGCTTTTTAGGGCTCTTCCCGATCCTGCTTTTCAAAACCAGCTTCAGGCTCCCACTTTCTGTTCAGGTTGTGGTTCTACAGCAGTGACTTACATTTCTGCTATTCCTAGGTGACTATGTTAGAGTAACATTGGTGATGGAGAGGTTTTTACAGCAGAGCACAAGATTTCAGAGCTTTAAAGGGTTAAGGATTGTCAGTAAAAAACAAGCTAAAAATAAACAAAGTTCCCAAACGCCCCCTCCTTACACCAGCATCACCGCCATATAGTGGAGAAATATACAGGAGCTTTAAAAAAAAAAAAAAATTTAACAAAGAGTGAAAAAATAGAGCAAACTTCTAAAGCATCAGGCATATGTAGCAACGTAATGATCATATAAGAAAATGCACATAGAGCAATACCAAATAATGAAAATATTACATAATTGAAAAGGTACACAGTACAGTAAAATGATTCTTAAAAAGGCAGAAATGGAAAACACATTATGAAATATTAAAAAGGATACAGTCCAGAGTCCTGCAAAATCTCAGGCGTCCCTAGAAGCGACCAGTGCTGGCAGCCTATCAGGAGAGAGTAAACAGGTCTGTAGCTATAGCGACCTGAGAAGCTGATGCAGTCCATACAAGAGGGGATATCTAGGAATAGGTAGGACAATGTTAATGGACATATATTGCAAAGTGACTTGTTTTTGCAAGATCTTTAACATAAAAGCAATCCTTGTAGTGAGACAATCCGTTTAACAAGTCTCTAAGGTCTCGCAAAAGATCCTAATGGTACCCATTTCAAATTAGTATGTATTGTATCAATGCATGATACAATCAAATATCACTGAATAAAGGGAACTTCTCTAAATGATCTCATAACAAAATTCTAAAGAAAGGTAAAAATGAAAATAAAGGTATAATCAGTACATTTTTGTTGTATATAAAAGAGGAAGGAAGGGGGATAAGAGGGAGGGATAAGGGGAGGAGGGAAAGGATGGAACAAAATTTGTACCCCCACAAAAAAAAAAAAATTTAAATATAAAAACAATTGATTTAATGTAGTCCAATCCCATTCCTTATCATCTGAGAGTATTATCACGCATTATAAATTGATCCCAAAATTAAAATCCCTATAAGACCACCAGGTGATAGCGTTCCTAATCTATGGATCCAATAGGATTCTCTTTGTTTTAATCTTTGAATCATAGCGGTTGTACACAATCAATCACCTGGTATCTCAACTGGGAAAGATTATGTCCCATCTCTAAGAAATGGGCTGGAAGTGGTAACATAAGATCGTTACATCCAGTTGTGGATTTATGCTTAATCACGCGGTCCCGAACACACTGGGAAGTATCACCAACATATGCGAGTCCGGAAGGCAGAATGAAGCCTCTTTGCTCAGTTTATCGGAAGACTCTTCTGGAGACTTTAAAATGTGGACTGTATTATTGTAAACCTCATGGAGCTTCGAAGGATAGAGCAAATAGTATGAAATATTGAGATCACAGAATCTGCATTTACAGTAGCAGCTGAATACTTAATCCTGTCTTTCTGAACATTGACAGATAAGTATTGATATACTGAAACAGTGACATTTTGAATGAAAAGATGTCCTTGTATGGTATCCTGGTCGTAGAAATGAAGCGACTTTGCAATAAAAGTTTGTGGTGTTGAACCCAAAGGTATTGGCACCATAGGAATATGATGATCACGTTCTTCAACAAAGGTGGATGAGAGTTCCTCACATCTAAATGTAGTGGTAGCCAAGTTCTCTAAGGTCTCAAAAGAGTGACCCTCAACTCCCTTAGGGAGTCCAGTGACCTGTAGACTAGACCAATGCTGGCCATTCTTCTGGTTATCTATCTTGGCCAGAAGGATATCTTTGGGCAGCGGGACCACTGTGTCTTCCACAGTACTTATATAGGTTTCAGACTCAGTAATATTGGCCCTGAACCAAGCTGAAATATATAGTTTTAGGGTTAGTACAATCACTCTGTAGGGACGGGAGCCTGGAATTTAGCTTGCCAAAACCAGGAGCCTTCCTTTAGTGCATCCATCCTATTCAGCACCAAAGATGTTAATCTTAGATCGTTGGCAGAATGGGGAGCCGCGGAAGAAGGGTAGACAAATATGAGTGAGATATACAGCACTGTGGAGAGCTTTATGGATGAGAGTAATAAATGTAAATTAAAGTCTATAATGGATAGGCAACCAGTATAATGACTGGCACAGGGTAGAGGTACCAGTGTAGTGGCTAGATGGAAAAATGAGTCTGGCTGCTGCATTCAGGTTAGATTTAAGAGGGGAGAGAATATGGAGGGAGAGACATAGCTAGAGAGCAAGATTTTGTGCATAATAAATTGGGGTATCTCTCCCCTGCACTATTACTTATGATTATTGGTTTTAGAAAACCTACGTGCATTAGTATTGTTCTATATTTCTTGTTGTTCTTTGAACACTTGGTCAAAGGCAACAAGCAGATATCTGAGTACACCATACCTTCTCTGCCTTGTATTGTTAAAAAAGAATGTCATTATTACAGTATTGTCAAGGGCCAGAAATACAGGTATAGCCAGGTACCAGCAGACAGCAGTTCCTGAATACAGCTGGGGACATATAGCATGGGAACCACTGGTCAAACTAGTATTTACTATGCAACCAAAAAGCTTGCAGAAAGTAAGATAACCTAGGTGGAAGTCTCCAACAGCAGATAAGAGAACGGTAAGAGAAGGTATTTCCAGTTCTCATAACATACAAATTGTTTGATTAGGTAAGGGATATTTAAGGAATAAATGGTAAGTCACGGAGAATGACTATTCCTCCAGTGGACGTTCTCCCACTATTTACTATCATTAGCAGCTGAAAACCACTTTAATTCTGCCAATATTTGGTGACTTTTACCAGTTTGCTCACCACTACTCATGCCTCTATCAGTCATATATCTCTATATACCAAAATATAACTTACATAGAGGTTTACTAATACTATACAATAGTTGTAAGCGTTTTACTGTGCAGGACCCTGATTTGAAACATTTAAGACTCATACATTCAGATGGCCTCCGATGCCCAGCCCTTTGGATAAAAAAAGAAGAAATATGAAATGTATGCACCCTTTCAAGTCCTTATCAATTGATGAGTCCTTGGAGAAAAAATGAACTGGAATCTGTGAAGTTACCATGCTCTATGTCTGTCTATTATTGCATACAATCTTGTAGATGGGTGGTAGCTGACAGGCCAGTGTGTGCTCCATATTTCCACTTTTTAGTGTAAGCCCCTAAATACAGTAACCTTTGTATTGCCCTGATTAGAGCTCTGGTAATATGACAAAAGCATACCTTTTTGGGCTGAAAGCCTGAAAAGCTTTTTACTAGCACAAAAAGGGCGTATGGTAAGGTCTACTTATTTTTTATAATAGAAGTCAATGGCAGATGGGTCAGAATAGAGGAGTACACATTGAAATAGTGCATGTAAGTTCTGTTTGAAGGAAAAAATGTGTGGAAAAACTACCATACTACTAACTCTGCAACTGTAAATGTCTGATAGTAGTTTACCTTTCAGCAGAACAAATGTGGTTACCTTAATAGAAAAAGATCCGTCAACTGACTTGCTCCTTACTACATATGCCCCCTTCATATGTACTTTACAACGCTATAAAAAAAAATTATGCTATTTACCATCGAAATATATATTACATAAATATTCTATGTGACCAGTATTGCTGCAAGGAAAAATATCTCCATTCTATAGAGTTGTGCATGGGTGACATAAAACAGGCTTTTGTCAAGGGCATAGCTATAGAGGGTGCAGAGGTAGCATTTGCTACAGGCCCAACAGATGAAGGAGACCAAAAAGCTTTTGTTGCCAAAAAAGGAGATGCTATTATTATAAATGGTACACGGTAGAAAAGAACCCTTTTAACTTTTTGTATTAGGCAATGTTGACACGGCTTATTGCTGACATAATTGCGGGGACGGATTTCGCCCCGCAATTACGCCGGCTGCCGTGCAGCGGGGCGGGGGGCGGCATCGCGGCCCCATAGACATCATTATTCACGGCAGCGTACACCCGAATAATGTCATGTCACTTTCTCCCCCCGCGGCGGATTCGCCGAGCGGGGAGAAGAGACGGAATCCACAGTTCTCTATGAGAACTGTGGATTACCGTAATGACCGGGACGGATTCCAGCCGTACTGCAGCGCAAATACGGCGCGCAGTACGGCTGGAATCAGTCACAGAATAAGCCTTGTGAACGGCCCCTTAGGGCCCAGGAACTTAAACTTTGAAGGAACTTTGACTTATATGCATAGATGGTGGTCAGAGGAATATCCAATACTGGCCCTTATAATTAAACGGGTCTGATTTGTAGCTGTCTTCACAACACTGTGGGTTTTTTATTCAATAGATCCAGATGGGTCAGGATATAGTTATAGGGGTTGCGCAAATATCAGTCACTATTCATTTCCGTGGCCCGTTGGGTCCAAGGTCTTTCGCCACATAAAATAACAAAAATAGGACATGGTATATGGTGAAACTGGTGGGCCATGGATCAGGGACCACTATATGAGACAAAGGTGCTGAACAGAATATTAAAATACACACAAAACAACTCAGTCAAGGGATTAGGCTATGTCTACACAGCAATGTTAAAATGCCATTCAAAATCCAATGGCTTTTCACAAGGTCGGTTTTCAAATTTCCCACCAGCCCAGTACATTGACTGTATGGGAATCCAGCGGAAGATAGAGCATGTTTTAAAATCCGATGAAATCCAGTCAATTTCAAAACCGACTGGAATAAATCCATGCTGTGTAGACTACAGCTTGTATTTTCTATTTCTGTCCACGGGGCACTGGTTACAGTCAGATTTTTGGTGGATTCTAAATACTGAATCCGACGAAAAACCGTCCAAAAACCAGTGCCGTGTAGACATAGCTTTATGCTTTCATTTTCAAACTCACTGGGAAACGTCCTTGCAAATCATAACATGAGCAAATCAGTGTCAGAGTAACTAATACTTAAATTTATAAAAACTGAGAATTTGTTACATGTAAGGCTCCATTTATATATGTGCCTGTAAAACACTAAAAACAAGTTAATCCTGTTTCTTATGCTTGGCACATTTCATGCAAATAATGAGCCAGGACTTGGCAGAATATATAAAGGTGAACTCCTTGAGCAGTATCACTTGATTTCCACCCAGTTTTTTATCAGGTTTAAAGTTTTTAATTTGTTTCTATGAAATAGAAACGTTTGTAACATAAATAATAAGTTGCACACACTGCGGGATCTGTAAACCATTGAAAGATATTCTCAAAATTGCATATAAACTGAATACAATCCTTTTAGTAGTAGTACAGAAGAATAGAAGTATTTAAATTCACTACTTTCATTGCCACTTAGTCTTGTATATCTTGTAATTTGCTTTATATCTTGTTTTGCCCTTGTATGTCATGGTCTTTGATTAAATGCCAACTTTAAAGGGGTTGTCTTACTACAAGGATTGATTTTTATGTTAAAGATCTTGCAAAAACAAGTCACTTTGCAATATATGTCTATTAACAGTTTCCTACCTATCCCTAGATATCCCCTCTTGAATGGGCTGCATCAGCTCTTCAGGTCGCTATAGCTACAGACCTGTTTGATCTCTCCTGATAGGCTGCCAGCACTGGTTGCTATAGCTACAGACCTGGCTTCTACTACAGCCTAGTAGAAGCCAGTAAACACGCCCCTGAATTCAAAATGAAACCAAGAAAACAGGACTGAGGTAAGATGAATCAATGTAGTGAGACAACCCCTTTAAAATATTGCACTACAGATTTGACCACTCTATAGCATAACTGGATTTTACCTCTTAGTTTACTGATAATGGCAAATGTAATTTTTGTATGTGGGTTGGTGCCTGCTGTACTGTGCTTGACTTCTGACTCCCTCGGCATCACAGACTTGGCCCTCTCCTGGATCTCCTCATACCTCTCTGAACAGACATTCAATGTCTCTCACTCTTGCACCACCTCCTCCTCTCACCCTCTCTCTGTTGGTGTCCCCCAGGGGTCAGTCCTGGGCCCACTCCTCTTCTCTATCTACACTCTTGGCCTCGGTCAGCTCATAGCCTCACACAGCTTTCAGTACCATTTATATGCGGACGACACCCAACACTACATCTCTGGCCCAGATATTACCTCTCTACTGTCCCGGATCCCAGATTGTCTATCGTCCATTTCCTCCTTCTTCTCCTCCCGTCTCCTGAAACTAAACGTGGATAAAACCGAACTCATCATCTTTCCACCGTCCCACTCCATCCCTCCACCTGATCTCTCTATCACTGTTAATGGCTGCACTCTCTCACCAGCTCCACAAGTCCGCTGCCTTGGGATAACCTTTGACTTCTCTTTATCCTGCAAACCCCACATCCAAGCCCTCACCTCCGCCTCCCTGCCTCCACCTGAAAAATATTTCACGCATCCGCTCATTCCTCAACTCTGACACTACAAAAACGCTCGTCCACGCCCTCTTCATCTCCCGCCTAGACTACTGCAACATCCTTCTCTGTGGCCTCCCATCCAGCACTCTCGCTCCCCTTCAAACCATCCTCAACTCTGCTGCCCATCTTATCCACCTCTCTTCCCGCTACTCCTCTGCATCTCCCCTCTGTCAATCCCTTCACTGGCTATTGCCCAGCGAATTCATTTCAAGTTACTAAGCCTGACCTACAAGGCTCTCCATAACCTCTCTCCTCCATACATCGCTGCCTTAATCTCCAGATACCTCCCCTCACGCAATCTCCCCTCCTCACAGGACCTTCTCCTCTGCTCCCCTCTCATCAGCTCCTCACACAACCGTCTCCAAGACTTCTCCCGTGCTTCACCCATTCTCTGGAACTCCTTACCCCAAAACATCAGACTCTCCCCAACTTTCACCAGTTTCAAAAGCAACCTGAAAGCCCATCTCTTCAGGATAGCCTATAACCTACACTAACCCCACCACCAGTACACCGACCCACAAACATGTCCACCCCACACCTTCTGTCTCTCCCCTCCTTCCTTGTAGATTGTAAGCCGTCACAGGCAGGGCCCTCTTTCCTCTCTGTATCAGTTACTAGTCATTTTTCGTCACCATTGTATTTGTTCAACAATTGTTATGTATATAATTCCCCTTGAATGTACAGCGCCCTGGAATCAATGGCGCTCTAAAATAAATAATAAGAATACCCTCTGGTAGGCTTCTGACTAAGATTGTGTTTTATTCTTTAGTTCTGTATCTCTCTTTAGAGTTGTGACCTTATGTAGAGGGAATGTGTAATCAAAATGACTTATTGTTTAACTCACGTTTTTATGTTAAACCCATATTTTAAGAATTTTTGTCTATTTTTGTATTGTCCATATTACTTTCAATATTAAGTCTTGCATTTTTCACTTTGGCCACTAGACCTAATAATAGTCTGACACTTCCTGTTCAGTTAAGAGAGATTTTTAGCAGTCTACTTATTATCAGTAAAAGCAGGATGAAACTGAAAGGTAACACTGATGTGTATAGATAACACAGGATCCACCAGTCACAATAGGAGATAGTCACAGCTCTCCGTCTCCTCCTCCCTGCACACTGACTTCTTCCCAGGTCATAGAGCAGGTCTAGAAAACTCTCCTATAGAAGTCAATGGGACTGATCCAGTTCACAGGCTCATATGTGCATGAAACTGCTGTAAAGCATCTCTCTTAATGCTGTTAAAAGGCAAACTCAGGCAAGATGGCTGCCCCCATAATCATATACAACTGAATTGAGAAATCTACAGACAGAAAATAAAAACAGCTAAGAAGAAAAGAATATGTATCAGAGTCTTGTTTTATTAAAGGGGTTTTGCCATGAAGTGAGTTCCTTTCCTCTTATCTGCTCAGGAGAGAAGATAAACAAAGCATGCTGAGTCACAGGGGAGATGGATGGATGGTGATCAGGAAGCAGGGAGCGTCTGCAAAGCTTACTCAAATAATTACATTACAACCAGTGGATTCTCTATACAGCAGAAAACCTCATACACTGCTCTTTTCTCCCCAGCCTCTTGCAGCTCCTGTCAGTGTCCTGGTCGGGTCTAATGTAAACTGTCAGGAAACTAAGGGGGACTGAGCAATACTGTAGATCTCAGAGGCTTCACTTTTTATAATCGCATATATTTAGAAAAGTGATTAAATTTTCCATTTTGGAGGATCCCACGTCAACATTACATCGTGGCAAAACCCCTTTAAGTAAAAAAAAAAAAAAGGTGATTTGCTTTGAGGACTAGAATACTGGTTATTGCTACCAACAAGCACATGCTCCTTCTCTTTCCCACAATGTTTTTTTGTATTTTTTCTTACTTTGTTGTCATTTGTTGATTATTCAGTATTGTTATCATTTTTATAAACTACCATTGACTGTAAACTAAACAGAAAAAAAGAACTCTCCCAATGAACTGAATATTTGGAAGAAACAGTGGCCAGAAGTCAAATCTGAAACAACACAAATCAATAATAATAAATAGTGATGGAAACTGGTGGGTGGGGTAGTCAATAGCACATGGACCAATCTTCCTTCCATCTCTCTGTGAACAGTTGAGGAGAAAATATTGAGTCAAAAGGGTTGTCCATGACTTTCAGAAAATTGACCACGAGATATTAGCTCAAAGGGGTTTTGCCAAGCATAATATTGGCATGGGAACATCCAAAATGCACATTTAATCAAATTTGTATTAGATAAGCTCTCTCCTTTCTGTTTCCTCTGTGTACTACTTGTTGTCAGAGTTTCTGACCAGCACGGATCTTCTGCCTTGCTGGCCATGCTTGCTCAGTTGTATCTTCACAGCACTTTATAAATGTGTCCCGTTGTGCACCAAAAAGTGTCCTGTTATTCGCCCTAATATGTGCCAAAAATTGAAGAGGCGAAACAAAGTCGTGGTACAACCCCTTTGAGCTGCCACTCTGGTGGTCCCTACCAGTACTGCAATGATGACTTCACATACACCTTTTACATGTCACTGCAATTAATCACTTGTCTCTGCAGTGATTCTTGCATATACAGTGCAACACTGCCAAGGCCAGTGACTGCCTTCAGTGTAACGTGAATGATGTACATGACGACATCTCTACTGGACCATCGGAGCAGTGGTGGCGCTAGTGCAGCTGGGGATTTACAATTAGGAAATACTATTTTTATTTGTTTTCATTTCCACCATTTTGCATAGTTTCTTAAAATCCCAGACAAGCCCTCTCAAGCAAAAATTATTCTGCAGCTCCTTAGGGAGGGTTCAGCATCCTTTCAAGTAAAACTTTCCCCATGATCCCTGTCACCATTTGTCATGGGCACCAATGTAATTGGAATCCCCTCTTCCTATAAAAATCCTATCTCATCAATAAATGTAAAGATGGTTTCTTTAGAATATCCTGTCCTCCCTCTCTTTATAGAAAACCCATGTAATTGATGAACATGAAGAAGGCTTCTTTACAATCTCTTGTCCCCTCTCTCTATAGGAATCTTATATAATCGATAAACATGAAGAAGGCTTCTTTAGAATCTCCTGTCCCCTCTCTCTATAGGAATCCTAGGTAATCGATAAACATGAAGAAGGCTTCTTTACAATCTCTTGTCCCCTCTCTCTATAAGAATGGTAAACACAGACAAACATGAAGATGGTTTCTTTAGAATCTCGTGTCCACTCTCTCTATAGAAAACCTAAGTATTTGATAAAACGTGAAGATGGTTTCTTTAGAATTTATTGTCCTCCTTCTCTTTATAGAAAACCCATGTAACTAATGAACATGAAGATGGTTTCTTTAGACTCTCCTGTCCCCTCTCTCTATAAGAATCCTATATAATTGATAAATATGGAGATGGTTTCTTTAGAATTTCCTGTCCCCTCTTTCTATAGGAATCCTATATAATCGATAAACATAAAGATGTTTTTTTTAGACTCTCCTGTCCCTTATCTCTATAGGAATCCTAGGTAATCGCTAAACATGAAGAAGGCTTCTTTAGAGTCTCCTGTTCCCTCTCTCTATAGGAATCCTATGTAATTGATAAATATGGAGATGGTTTCTTTAGAAATTCCTGTCCGCTCTTTCTATAGGAATCCTATGTAATTGATAAACATAAAGATTGTTTCTTTAGACTCTCCTGTCCCCTCCTTCTATAGGAATCCTATATAAATCGATAAACATGAAGATGGCTTCTTTAGAATGTTATGTCCCCTCTTTCTATAGGAATCCTATGTAATTGATAAATGTGTAGATGGTTTCTTTAGACTCTCCTGTCCCCTCCTTCTATAGGAATCCTATATAAATCGATAAACATGTAGTAGCAGCGGCTCAGGACCTCTACTGGTCAGCAGGACTGGCCTGACTAACACTAGCCAGCCCCTGTGCCACCACATGTAGCAGTGGCTGAAGACCTCTTCTGGCCAGCAAGACTCATCCCTCTACCACTGGCCGGCCTCTGTGCCACCACATGTAGCAGTGGCTGAAGACCTCTACTGGTCAGCAAGACTGGTCCCACTACTGGCCGGCCTCTGTGCCACCACATGTAGTAGCAGCAGCTCAGGACCTCTACTGGTCAGCATACTGGTCCCACTACCACTGGCCGGCCTCGGTACCACCACATGTAGTAGCAGCAGCTCAGGTCTGGCCAACATGGACCTCTTCAGTGTAGTCCTCACTCCACAAGTTGACTTTCATCCACTCTTCATTTAACTTAGGGAGAGTGTTTTTTTAGCCAATGCATTATGGGAAAATATGCAAATCTAAAGGGGAAGACAAGTTCTGTTTTGAATAATTTAGTCTTGTCTCCAATAGAAATTCACTAACCTGCATAATTACATGTGTCCTAATGTATACTAATAAGGTGGGTGGAGCTTCTTGTCAGTCGGCCAATAAGCATGGACGCAGAAGGAGAGCTACCGGCTGAAGTTTTTGAAACTTTGGCTGCAAGAGGGAGGGCCCTAAACCGATGTGGCCCTGATGAGTGCGGCCGCCGCTCTACAGGGAGACTAATATGATTGGACTGATATAGCCATGGGCTTATAGTAACATTGAGTGTATCGTCACAACAGCGGACGGCCGCGTCTTATCGACAAAACAGCGGACGGCCGCGTCTTATCGACAAAACAGCGGACGGCCGCGTCTTATCGACAAAACAGCGGATGGCCGCGTCGTATCGTCGCCCTAGCTGAGGATGGCCGCGTCTTATCGTCGCCCTAGCTGAGGACGGCCGCGTCTTATGGTCGCCCTAGCTGAGGACGGCCGCGTCTTATCGTCGCCCTAGCTGAGGACGGCCTCGTCTTATCGTCGCCCTAGCTGAGGACGGCCGCGTCTTATCGTCGCCCTAGCTGAGGACGGCCGCGTCTTATCGACGCCCTAGCTGAGGAATGCCGCATCTTATCGACGCCCTAGCTGAGGAAGGCCACATCTTATTGACGCCCTAGCTGAGGATGGACGCCTCTTATGGACACCCTAGCGGAGGACGGACGCGTCTTATCGTCGCCCTAGCTGAGGACGGCCGCATCTTATCGTCGCCCTAGCTGAGGACGGCCGCATCTGAGCGACACCCTAGCTGAGGACGGCCGCATCTTATCGTCGCCCTCGCTGAGGACGGAGGCGTCTTATCGTCGCCCGAGCTGAGGACGGACGTGTCTTATCGTCGCCCTAGCGGAGGACGGACATTATGAATGTGGTCTATTCTTTAATAGCATTTTTTAATGTTTTTTTGTAAAAGACTATTAGAAATGGTGAAGGAATGATCAGATTGTCCCTCAGTTCTGCAGCGTCCAGGATCCCCTGAGCTGGGTCCACACGATGTATTTTGGTGCTAGTGACGTCTCACTGACTGTTATGGGGACAGGAACCATTTTATATGATTATTTTACCTTGTTTGTTGTATTTAATGCGCTGTCCGACCTTAGACCCTATGGCAGACACTATGGACCTTCGACAGAATCAGAACGGTGATGTTCGATCCATGTGTTACATGGAAACATCCAAAATCTGGAACATCAAAAGTCCAGTTTACGCCTCCAAACAGAGTTCTCAGGCTTCAAATAGTCTCGTCCATCAAGTTCAATTGGTGATAAATCAAGCTCGGGAGGGTAAAGGGGTGATCCCAACTCACACTCTGATGGCAGAGTGATAGGATATGTCATTCAAGTCTGATAGGTGTTGGTCCAAGAGTTGGGACCTGTACCTATCCTCAGCACTAGGCCACAAAAGTCTCCATTCAGAATAATCGGTTGTGCATGCGCAGAAATCTCCATTCTGTTCTATGGGAGTTCCCAGTACAGGGGAGCGCTGTGTTCTCCATTCTGTTCTATGGGAGTTCCCAGTATAGGGGAGCGCTGTTCTCCATTCTGTTCTATGGGAGTTCCCAGTAGAGGGAAGTGCCGTGTTCTCTATTCTGTTCTATGGGAGTTCCCAGTACAGGGGAGCGCTGTGTTCTCTATTCTGTTCTATAGGAGTTCCCAGTACAGAGGAGCGCTGTGTTCTCTATTCTGTTCTATTGGAGTTCCCAGTACAGGGGAGCGCTGTGTTCTCCATTCTGTTCTATGGGAGTTCCCAGTACAGGAAAGCGCTGTGTTCTCCATTCTCCTCTATGGGAGTTCCCAGTACAGAGGAGCACTATGTTCTCCATTCTGTTCTATGGGAGTTCCCAGTACAGGGGAGCGCTGTGTTCTCCATTCTCCTCTATGGGAGTTCCCGGTACAGGGGAGCGCTGTGTTCTTAATTCTCCTCTATGGGAGTTCCCGGTACAGGGGAGCGCTGTATTCTCCATACTTTTCTGTGGGAGTTCCCAGTACAGGGGAGCGCTGTGTTCTCCATTCTGTTCTATGGGAGTTCCCGGTACAGGGGAGCGCTGTGTTCTTCATTCTCTTCTATGGGAGTTCCCAGTACTGGGGGAGAACTGTGTTCTCCATTCTGTTCTATGGGAGTTCCCAGTACTGGGGGAGAACTGTGTTCTCCATTCTGTTCTATGGGAGTTCTCAGTTCAGGGAAGTGGAGTGTTTGGTCGTATACAGAACTCCCATGGCACAGAAGGGAGAGTAGTGCGCAAGCATGGACAACTCTCCATTTTGAGTCTTGAATTTCGGGCACCTGATCCCGAGATAGGTGCTCACCTCTACGCTCCCACACAATAGAGCGTTCCAGGCATGTGCAATGACTCAGTGTTCTGAACGTACATTTTTGGAGCCCATTCCTGACATAGGTGCTCCCCTGTACTGCATGCGCAATTACTCTCCATTCTTGACGTTAACTTTGGTGCTCATCTATAGTCAGAACTATGATAGCGCATGCGCAACCTACTCTCCGTCCTAAACAGAGACTTTCAGGTCCCGTTTCCTAGACAGATGTGAGTCACAAAGTCACAGCTCGGAATGGAGATCTGGTTGCCCATGTGCAGAACTCTATAGGCGTTTTAAATACAGGGGAGCGGTGCGTTCTGCTGCACTCAGGACTCAATGGAGAATCATGCGCAAGTGCAACCGAGCCCCGTTCTCGAGAGAGAGGTACAGGTCCCAGAGGTGGGACCAGCACTTATCACACTTTGATGGCCTATCCCAGGGGTCAAATCACAGAGAAAGAATTAAGGACCTTACTCTAAAATATAACCTTTATTCTAATTAGCTAAAATTCTAAATGATACTAAACTCCTATATTCCTAATTACCTACAGTATGCTCCTCTAAACAAAGATAAATTGGTTACAGTTCAGACTTTAGAGGATAGAGCCCTACAGCTGACACCTAAGTTGAAGGACGGAGTATTCGCCCCAAAAAGGGCGGCCCCGTATAGTCCAGGACTCACCCTACTCTTGCCCTTAATATCAAAGAGTACACAGAAAAAACACTTAAACTATAACACACACTAAATGTACTCTACTTAGAGGAGCATACAGAAAAAGTTAAAAAACACAAGTATGCTTTAAATCTCATGACACCCTTGTTTATCTTTCAAATTCACAGATACCAGGTGACAAACAGAGCAGACTTAATCATTATAGACGATGCTGCTTATGTTGAAACCGGTAGCAACCTATGCACAGTCGCGAAAAAACCAATATCCTAAATACCAGGTTATATATGGCAACAAAGCGGGCTTGATACTTATCTCTCCTGCTTTCAAATTCACAAATACCAGGTTTCAAACAGAGCAGACTTAGTCCTTATATCCAATGCTGCTTATGCTGAGACCGGTAGAGAAATCTGCACAATCGCAGGTAAACCAACATCCTAGATACCAGATTATATATAACAGGGGTCTGCAACGTCGGCTCTCCAGCTGTTGGGAAACTACATCTCCCATCATGCCCACTGATATAGATGATATAAATGCATGATGGGAGTTGTAGTTTCCCAACAGCTGGAGAGCCGACGCTGCCGACGTTATGCCTTCAATGGGTGAGATGGTGACCCCCATCTCCAACCCCTTCAATGCACATTTTTGGAAGCCCCTGCTCAGCACCCAATGTAAACCACGCCCCGCCTCCCCATAAGGCTTCGAGGCTGACGCTTACTTTTGCAGTTTTTGGTTTTTAATGTTAACATTTTTATAGAAATAAGTTTTCAAACAAGTACCATAAAGTGTATATAAATCTATGTACAATACAAACAGCAAGCAGCACACGTCCACACGATATCTTCTGTACAACCGTATACCAGGACCTTCTCTGGACTTTGAGGTCTATATCTGACCTCGACTTTTCATGAGGCATAAATACCCCAAAAATTTCACCTGAAGACTGAAACTTACAGGTTTCCTCTTATTGAACCCACCACCCAGTATATAAGTGGATGGGACTCGTCGCCAAGGGGCCGGCGCGGTCTGTCTCCATGGTGATCACTATACTACAGTTCTCTATGGAAGATACAAAGTTACACAATGCAACAGTGTTGCAGAATGTAAGCCAGGTAGAGGTAACATAGTAACTCTTATGAAAAGAACCAATGACCTACATTCAATGAAATGTAACTGGGGACTCTTATGATAAGTCCTCAAGGGGAAAGGGATTTTTGGGGAGTTTTTGCCACATCTCCCTTAAAAAACACAACACACATAAGCTTAAAACGTAACAATCAGCTCAATCCAATAAAAACAAATGTACGTAGAACAGATTCGGCTTCGTGACCGGGAGGTGCTAGAATTGCCGTATCACTTGAAGGGGTTGTCCAGGGTCAGAAAAACATAGTTGCTTTTATTCAAAAACAGCGCCACCTTCGTCACAGGATGTTCCCGGTATTGCAGGTCAGCCCCATTCACTTCAATGGAGTCGAGCTGCGATACCAGACGCATTCTGTGACAGAGGTGGCGCTATTTCTGAAAAAAAGCTCCACTTTAATGGAGTCGAGCTGCAATACCAGACACATCCTGGGACAGAGGTGGCGCTATTTTTTTGAAGTGGAGCTGCAATACCAGACACATCCTGGGACAGAGGTGGCGCTATTTTTTGAAGTGGAGCTGCAATACCAGACACATACTGTGACAGAGGTGGCACTATTCTTTGTTACAAACTCTGCAAACTCTCCCCTCTCCAATCTGTCCAGAATGCAGCAGCCAGGCTTGTCTTTCTCTCCAGCCGCTATACTGATGCCTCTACCCTGTGTCAGTCACTGCACTGGTTGCCCATCCAGTACAGGATACAGTATAAACTCAGCACTCTCACCCATAAAGCTCTCCACAGCGCTGCTCCTCCCTACATCTCCTCCCTAGTCTCTGTCTACCGCCCTACCCGTGCTCTCCGCTCTGCTGCTGATGATATCAGACTACATTCCCAATCATCCGAACTCCCATGCCGTCTACAAGATTTCACACGTGCGGCACCAATTCTCTGGAAAATGCTACCGCGGGCGATCAGGCCCCATTCACAACCCTCACAGTTTTAAGGGGGCCCTGAAAATACATCTTCTCGGTCGGCCCACCAAGATCCCTAAATGCTATCACACACATCGTCACTCCCTGCACTTGGGCACTCACAGGCACTTATCTGTATATAGATGTACAGTCCCCGGGTGGCAGGTTCATCCATTTTTTTATGTAAACACCCCCATTTATGAAACATGGCTGGACCATTTTAAACTTGGCACTTCTTACCGTATGTTTCCCCCATACACCCTAATAGATTGTAAGCTCTCACGACAGGGCCCTCACACCTTGTGCCTCATTTTAAGTTTCTTTTAAGTGTAAAAGACTGTATGTTTACCCTTGAATTTGTAAAGTGCTGCGGAATATGTTGGCGCTATAGAAATAAAGATTATTATTATTATTATTATTATTATTATTATTATTATTAAACATGAAGATGGCTTCTTTAGAATGTTATGTCCCCTCTTTCTATAGGAATCCTATGTAATTGATAAATGTGTAGATGGTTTCTTTAGACTCTCCTGCTCCCTCTCTCTATAAGAATGGTAATAACAGACAAACATGAAGATGGTTTCTTTAGAACCTCCTGTCCCCTCTTTCTATAGGAATCCTATGTAATCGAGTCTTCTGTCTTTTTTTTGGATTTTGTAAGCTCTCTGTGAAATTATAAGATTTCTGGTATTTATCCATACCTGGTAATCCTCCAACTCTTTCCTCAGTAGATGCCAAACTTTACCTTGTACACAACCTTAGGCAGTTTAAACAAGTCATATGATATGTAAAGCATTGTTTTAGCTAGAGATTGGTATTTGCATTGATTTTTTTGTGTGTTTCTGATTCAGGCCTACAGTAATGATACAGTATGAAATGAAGACAGATCTTCCGTTTACCGCATATTGAAGTAAGGAGGAGAGATGAGGCGTGTAATGGGACTTAACTCACGGACTCCAGCACAGGCCTTTGGAATGAAGCAACACCAGGCCTCAGAAGAAGAGGAAGGTGATGAAGAGAACATGGAGGGGTGTGAGCAGCCCCGTTACATCCCTATCCGCAGGCACTCTCGTTTTTATACGTCAATGAGAGCACGGAAGCATCGAAGAGACAGGGGGAGCAGCAGAGAGTCTATGGAAGTAGAGACTCAGAATTCTGGTGAGTGAATACTTTAGGAAATGCTGCTCATTGATAAATACATAAATGGCTTGAGAATCCTAAGGTGGGGTCAGGTTCTGACAAAAAACAATAGGTTCCATAACTCCAGAACCAGACAACTCCATTTGGAGTTGGTTTGTACCCAAAATCCAAATTCCCACAAAGTAATACTCAGAAGCTTTGCGGGGTCACCCTTGTTGGGGCGGGGTCTCCGTTAAGGGACACCTACTAGCCCAGTATAAGAGAAGGGACGGAGTAGGGTTTGTCGGATGTTGTCCCCTATCTAAGACAGTTTGAATAGTTTTAAGATTTAATGATACTTTTAATAATGTAAGTAAAGGTTATGTTTTAAAGGAATAATTTATTTTGGATCTTCTGTTATTGGTTTTTACCCAGTCATTTGCAACTAGAGTCTTTTTATTGATAGATTCACGAGTAATCTACTCAATCTAATTGATGATTTGTCCTCATTTGAGCTGATAACAACAAGGATTTTGATGCAGTGGTTATGTATATGTTCTGTATTAATGGAGAGTCGACCCTTGGAATTATTTCCTTTGGGGACCCAAGGAATCCCAATCCAACTGATCTACCTCTTTGCATGAGGAGCTCAAGGGTTTCTTTCCTTCCACATAAAACAACAATGATGCTATAGATTTGTAGCATGTCATATTTGCACAATGATTTAATCATGTTTTACAGAGCTATCACGCTATACAAATACTCAATATCTCAACATAATCTTTGTACTTAGAATACCAAATAACATAATCATATAAGATAGTTTATGATGTTACGGGACCAGTAAGTCATTTATATGCACTAATTGATTACATAGAGTAGCTAGATAGCTATTTGTTTTCATGGACACTGCTATAATTTTAAACAATGGATTAATTGCTTTAAATTATAGCAGTGTCCATAATGGTGAGTGTTGACTCATCACTACTGGCCTTTAAAGGGGTTTCCCAAAATTTGAAAAAAAAATTCTCCCTAACACCAAAAGTGTTTAAATGGAACACTTACCTATAATTACTTCCCCCATCACCACCATTCCAACTCTGCTGCCCGAGCTCCATTGTTCTCCTCTAGTCCCTCACTAGACAACACGTTCATGGATCACCTGATGCTTCAGCCAATCATTTACCTCTGTGATCACATGCTGTACATGCAGATTGGTTGCAGAAGTATGTGATCCATGAACGTGACGTCATCAGTGAAGGATAGGGGGTTGGATATTGGAGCTCTGCTAGTGCTGGAATGGTGGTAAAGTATGGGTTATATATGGGTTAAATTTTTATTTGAGCACAGTGGGAGGTGTTAGGTAGGTTTTAGAAAGTCTTGGAAAACCCCTTTAATGCCTTAGGGTATGTTCACACGGCTTAAAATGGCATGTATTTGGGCACGTATTTCACTGCGTATTGCGCTTAATACATGGCGAAATGCACGCAACAATTACGGTAATTCATAGCTCTCATAGAGAACTATGGATTATGCGTCGTCCCCCCGCACGTACAATACGATCGTATTGTACGCGCGGGGGGAGAACTGACATGTCAATTGTTAGCGCCGAATACTCTCCCCCCCCATGCTTTGGAATTCCTTGCTGATCAGCGCATGATTCAAAAATACCCGGCGTATTGTGGCGCGTACAGTATGCGCTGCAATAAGCCATGTGAACATACCCTTATTATCCAGCAAAACAATGTTGCAATTTAATGAGATTTCTAGGGCTTGTTCACATAAAACACACCTGGGTTCATCACTTGGCAAGGTCAGCAGATCCCAGTGCCCACTGGAATAGAGGCCAACTGCTGCCCCCTACTCTTGATTTTCTTGTCCTATGTAGCTTCATACAGGCTAGTAGAATAAACTGCTATTCCCATTCCTCCTTGCAGATTCTCCTTGAACACAAAATGTTGGTGGAGGGAAACTTTCAGGACTTGGGGGATGCCTCAATACACAGTATTTCATTCTTTTTTTAGTCTATCCTTTTAATTTTTCTCTTTTTTTCACAATACTTTCTGCATATATAGAAAAGAGAGGCTATTTGACCTCCCTTTGGTTCTAGTAAAACATTATAGCACACAGGTTTTTTTTACAACATATGTAAACATTAAAAACTCTATTGTGATCATGGGCTATTGGGAGCAGGCTCGGAACCCCCTTGAGCATGGTAGACCTGGAGGTGTTTTTTAACTTCATATACATCCTTGAGAGAGGCAGAGAAGCAGAAAAATAGAGGCATAAAGCAAGAAGCGGACTATAGGAGGCATGTACAGTATTTTACAGTAGGTGTAGGGTGGACCCCTAAAATAAACTTCACTGGTGGATCCAGAAACAGCGCAACTGGTGGGCCCCTAGAATCAGCTTCACCTGTGGACCCTAGGCACCACAGTCCAACACTGATTGGGGATCTGTTCACATCTGCATTGGAGATTCCTGTGTAGGAGATTCCTTTATATTTCGGTCATAATTGTGCCTGACAGACCCCCAGCTTTGAGCTCTGGTCACCGGCCACGGCCAATGCAACAAAAACCGCGATTTCGGCTGTAGTTTCTTTATTTTTGTTTTCACCAGTGTGAACACTGTCATACTCTGCGCTGTTAATTGATTCCTGGCCAACGCCCGTAGTCAGGGTCCTTCAGCACTTGGCTAGTTAGCTTATTTCCTTTGAAGTCTTTTTGATTGACAGCCTTGTATTCCAACCCGGTCTTTTGTTGCTTCCACCAATCACCTCTGTTCTTTGTTCTCTGGTCTGTTATAAAAGGGTTTCTGTGCCATTTCTCCTTGTCTGCTATACTGGTTACCTTTCTGTGCCTATAAGCTAGCCTGTTACTCTTTCTTGCTTTACCTGTTACCTGACCTCGGCTATACTTAGCGACTATTCCTCTGCTTTAGTGACTCTGTACTGCTTCTCCCGACTGTTGCTGACCTGGCTAGTTTTACTTTCCGTTATTGTGTTTGTTTTGTCTGTGTCTTGTGTATTCACCTACTTAGTGTATCTCGCAGGTTTCGGTTGGGGTCGACCTGTTAAAGAGTCGAGCACCCCAAAAGGCAGGGACAGTGGGTTGGGAACAGCGTCATGGCCTCACTCAGTTGGTGTCTACTTGTGTGTCCCTGACCAGTTCCTCACAATTTCACAGAAATTTATAGTGTACCATGCAGTGTTGTTCTTCCTGTCAAGCCTTGGGCACCATGACGGAATCCTACATATCCCATTTTAACCCCTTAATGACCCAGACGCTAAGGGGCTTTGCAGGGGGATTGCTCCGCGACACCTGGCCGTTACAGCGCGAATGGGCAGCGCCGCCCGCCTGCGCTATTTAACCATTCAGATGCCACGGCGAAGATGGCCGCGCCGTCTGAATGAATGAAGATTGGTGCCACGCACCGATCTTCAGGGCGATCAGCGCCGCCGCAGCATAGCTGCAGCGATCTGACGCCCGGACATGGCAGCAAGGAGCCTTGTGAAGGCTCCCGTCACTCCCATGTCCTGGTTTGCCCCACTTCCGTCCGCAGACAGGAAGTGGGGAAACCGCCCTCTCTTTTACAGTCTAATGCATTGTCTATGCCACAGGTGTCAAACACAAAGCCCGCGGGCCACATCCGGCCCACGGCCTTGTGTTTTGCGGCCCGCGATCTCCCTGACTCCACACAGCTGTTTTACCACAGCCGTGCAGAGTCAGTCAGTCAGTACAGGGAGAAGGCAGGAGGGATCGTTTCCCTCCGACCTTCTCCCTTTGTATGTAGAACGCTCGGTGAGTGCTGTACATAGGACGTCGCAGGGGGCGTGACGCGCCGCTTTTCTCACTCCCCCTGTGACGCTAGGTCTCCTCGCCGGCAGCCTCTGCCGCCAAGGAGATCTCTGGGAGCTGCGTGCGGGCGTAAGCGGCGTGACGTCACGCCGCTTACACCATACACAGCTCCTGAACCGAGACCGACGCGCTGCACGGACACGAGGTAAGTAGCTGTTTTTTAATTTTATAATCATTAGGGGGCATCTGCCTGGTACTGAGGGGGCTATGGCACCCGGCTACTGAGGGGGCATGGGCATCGCCGGGGACTGAGGGGCTACTTGGGCACTCCTGGGACGAGGGGCTACTGGGGATCGCCCCGCTACTGAGGGGGCTACGGGGGGTCTGCCTGGGTATAGGGGCACGGGGCATCTGCCTGGGTACGGGGCATCTGCCTGGCTCTGAGGCATTCCGGCCAAAGGTTGCTACTGGGGCATCTGCCTGGTACTGAGGGGCTACTGGGGCATCTGCCTGCTACTGGGGGGGACCAGGGCATCCCTGCTCTGGGACCATGGGGCTCGTGTGGCTACTGGGGCACTGCCGGCTACTGGGGACCAGGGGCATCTGTGGCTACTGGGGGGCCAAGGGGGCACCCTGGCTACTGGGGGATCCCCCTGGCTATTTTGGGACCATGGGGGCACTGTTGGCTACCGGGGACCATGGGCATCTCCGGGGACCGGGGACCATGGGGGATTCCTGGGTACCGGGGGGCCATGGGGCATCTTTTTTCACTGGGGCATCTGCCTGGTACCGGGGACTAGGGGCATCTGCCGCTACTGGGGACTATGGGGGATCTGCCTGGCTCGGGGGACATGGGGGATCTCCCTGGCTATGGGGGACTATGGGCACTACAGCTAATGGGGACTTGGCATCTACATGGGGCTAAAGAGGGACTTGGGCACTACATTGGGGTACTGGGGGATTGGGGCACTACATGGGCTACTGGGGACATGGGGACTCATGGCAAAGGGACAGGGGCATCGCATGGCTAACTTGGGGGGCACTATGGGGGATTTCCTGGCTACGGGACTATGGGGCTCTGCCCCGCTACTGGCAAACTAGGGGCATCTCCTGGTACGGCGGGCAAACATCTGCCTGGCTACTGCGACTATATGGGGCATCTACATGGGAAACTGGGGACTAAGGATCTCCCGGGTACCGGGGGTTTTGGGGCATCTCCCTTTTTAAAATGGGCATAATTACCCCGTGCAGAGGGCATATTATATCTTCACAGGGGCAAAAAACCTATCACCTACATGGGCAATATAACTGTCATTTCAGGGGGGGTTTATAGCCACTTATCACCTACAATAGTTCAAAAAAAAGTCGGGGCCCTTTTAAAGGAAACCCGGAGGCAAGTGGCCCCCCCTGAAAACGATTTGACACCCCTGGTCATTCAACATTAAACTGTCTGACAATCTCGCCACCTAGTGTCAAGCACCCTAGGGGACTCAAAGTTAAAAAAAAAAATTTAAAAAAAATAAATTTTAAATACAAAAAAAGATTAAAAGTTCAAATCACCCCCCCTTTTCCCCATTTTTACAAATAAAAACATAAAATAAAATAAAAAAGTTACACATATTTGGTATCACCGCATCTGAAAAAGTCGAATCTATAAAAATGTAACATAATTTATCCCGTACACTGAACACCGTAGAAGAAAAAAAAATTCAAACGGCAAAAATTGTTTTTTGGTCGTTTTACGTCACTTAAAAAATGGAATAAAAGTGATCAAAAAAGACGCATGCATTCCAAACTGTTAGGGATAAAAAGTACACTTCAGCCCACAAAAAATGCCCCCTCACTGGCGTCCGTAGGTGTTAGTACAAAAAAGTTATGGTCGCACAAACGGTGTACCGAGTGTGCAAATTTCAAAAATAGAAAAAGATTGGCATTTTTTTACGGTACCAAGACATAACGGAAACCATACATGTTTGGTATTGCCGGATGCGTAACAACCTGTAGAATACAGATAACACATTATATTTACCAAAGATTGAACGCCGTAAAAGCAAAACATGGCGAAAATAAGTTTTTTTTTTTCACAATTTGTCCCACTTGGAATTTTTTGCGGTTTCCCAGTATTTTCTATAGTATAGTGAATAACACCATTAGAAAGTACATCTTGTCCCGCAAAATAAAATCCCTCATATGTCTATGTAGGTAAAAAAAATAAAAAAAGTTATGGCTCTGGGAAGGCGAGGAGGTAAAAAACGAACGTGTCAACAAAAAAAAAACCGCCGGGTCCTTAAGGGGTTAAGTCAGTGAAGCCCATCAGGCACTGTTTATTGTATGGCACAAGACAGATCTGCCACAGACAGCATTGATATGAACATAGGACGACATGTATGAACTGGGTCGCGCCAGTTTTCTGCTGTACTTTGCACAAAAAAATTGTCATAGCCCTTTTCTATATATGTATGAACAGTCGCACTCCAAACTTTGGTGCAATTGGCACCGACCCCGAAACTTTTTAATGCGCCAAGGATTTGGGGAGTTCTGGGGGCATGTCACACCACATTCGTAGAATTAGACACATTTATGAATCTTTGACGCCAAATCTAGGCACAGAACAGTTAGAACAGCCAGACCAGGGTAAAGGTGGTGCCTGAGCCAGACTTGTCGTATTGGCACTGGACTGTGCCTGTATGTATGACCTGCAGAAGAACAGCTTCATACATTCTGGTGCAGTCTACACTACCTTAAAGCGATTTAGAACTGGCCTGTCAGCGCCAACGTTCATACATGTCGCCCATAGAATTAAAAATATAATTAAAGCCTATTCTCAGGCATTAGAGCCACTACCAACTTTTGCAGCTTAGAACCTAGAAAGATAAAAAGGGAACTTTCAAAGATTTAAAGAATTCCAGACTCATGAGAACATTTCAATGTTATCATGTTATCTATCTCTAACAATTATTAACTTTTCTACTTCACCATACCAATCTCACTGGTTTGTTTTTCTAAATAAAGACTTGGAGATGATGTCCCCTCTTGATCCAACCATACTGAAGCATGAACAAAAAGGAATAAATAGAAAATGTACAGTCCACTTCTGGGTCTCATCTTGCCATCCTTTTTTTCCTGGCAGTTGGAAGTGTAGGGTATGTGCATCTGGCGTGTTGAATACGTTTTTCAATACGTAAAACGTATTTCGTAAAATGTACCCAAATATGTACCACAAAGTATAGACTGCAAAAACGTACCCTATTGTTTCTACTGGCTTTTAAATGTGTAAAATGGATCAAGAAGCGACATGTCACTTCTTTGTACGGATTCATAAAACACAATACAAGAATGTATGTATAATATGTATCGTCTGAATAATGATACATATTTCACATTGAAATCAATGAAAACTGAATGGAACATTGTTAAATACATTTTTGGGTACATATTTCGGTAAGTAATATGTATTCAAATATGTATTTCACAAACACTTTGTAAACGTACCCTAAGGGGCCGTTCACAGGGCACAGTGCAAATACTGGTCGGAAATCCCGACCGGTATTTGCATTGTTTTCGGTCCGTGCACACGGCCGCTGGGGGACGGCTTTTCTCCACGGTTTGCGGAAAAAAGCCCTCCTCTCTTGCATTGAGATGTTCATATTCCGCAAAAAAACGGGCGGAAGAATGAACATGTTCAATGTTTGTCGGAACGCCGGCGGTCTAAAAAAACGCCCGGTGGAAAACGCTTGCAGTGGGGACTGCTGTGCGGGTTTTCCATAGCGGTCCATATTAAAAGTTGTCACCCGGTTTACAGACGGTTTTCAAAACCGAAAACCGTCTGGAAAACTGGGTGAAAACCCGTGCCGTGGGGACATGCCCTAAAGGAATATGAGGACTGAAAGGGAACACGATAAAGCTCTGAGTGTTTGGCTAAAACTGAGCAGGTGATTTCCTTTAGGAAAAATTTTAACGTCCACAAGATCTAGCCATTTTCCACTTATTTTTGCTCAACCACACTTAAATAACTTTTGATTTTACTGAACAAGTTAAAAGTCCTGATGACTAATCATTTAATTTTCTTAATAATTTTGTGGTGTGTGTATATAAATTTCTGTTGACAAGCCTAATACATCAGGAATATGGTTCTTGGTGCTGCTAGCTGCGAATCTGTTGCTGATATGTATTGATACCACTATCCTGCTGTTCTGTATACTGGGAAAGAAGGATGAAGATATAGACATGTCTACTGAAAGGTGTAAATAATACAACACTAATTTACCCCGTGGGCCTGCATTGGAAGTTCCTTTGAGAAGCTCTGTTGCAGAGGTGCAAATGGATCTGTGTTATGATGAATCCCATTGACTTCAATGGTTACGTCGGGTTTCTGTTGCTCTCATGGAAAAAATAGCACAAATGTGCTCTTTTATGATTCCCTCAGGAACTTGCCACAGAGGTTCTGAATAGAACCTAACCTTCAACACTCATGTCAACCATGCCTAACTCAAACAACCAATTAACCAACTGAATATTATATACTATGATCATAGTAGACACATTACTTCTAGCTCTGTTCAATTTTAATAACATAAAAGGAACCATTGCGGCAATATAAAGTAAGTAGAACACTGTGCTACAGTCAAAAGAAATTCCCCGAAGATTTATGAAAGAAGCTATAGGAGTATTTAATATTGGAAAGGGTTACAAAACAACTTTTATGAAAGTGCAATAAAACCGAGTCAAAGCCAATGGAGAAATCTGAAAATAGTAATTCTTCTAAGATGCGACATCAGGACATCAGGCAAACAACTAAGGAACAGCAGGCCTGATCCACTGTAAAGAAGGCTAACAGATATCTTGGCAGTCAGACCTCCAGCAAGTAATGACATACCCTAGAATATGCCATCACTTAGTAGTGTGGGAAAACTACAAGCATGGCTGAAAATTACTCCTCAGTAATGTAAAAGACTGGTCTCCAGTTGCAGGCAGTAAAGATTGCACAACCAGCTATTTATTTCAGCGGTTTTGTTTTCACATGGGTGATACAGGTGTTGGGTGACTATTTCCTTCAAAAATAAAATTATAATTTAATATAGTATTTTGTATTTTTTCAGACTGTTTTTTCTTTAAATAAAAAATATATACAGATATTTCATACTGCACTGCCAATACAGTTTAGTAGTCGCCCGTTAGTAGTGTCAGAAAATTAATAGCATTGATGCATGATTTGTAGCCCACAAAAGGACCCAAAGAACCTTTAGTCGGTCCAAGCCCTGACATAATAAATAAACCCATGAAATCCCACAGCAGGCAATGTGTTCTGAAACTCACAATTTAATCCCAATTGAAGGTGGCACTAGCCTTCTTGTAAGAGTCTGCCAGGCCCCACTAAACAGGCCCTGCCACACAGCCCGTGGCCATGATGATTACACACTTGTCTGTTTTAATGCTTCCCAAGTTACATAGTTTCCTTATTATGTTGTTGGTTTATAGCTAAAGTGCTCATATATCTTGATCAAGTTTTCATGAAAGTCCCAGTGCTGACACATCATACTAACAGGTATTATTCTCTATCCTTGGTTATAGAAAGAGAATAGAAAATTCCATTTTTGGTCTATTTGTTGTGAGGTTCACATCCAGTCAGTTTAGTTGCTCTGCAACTGACTTCACTTTGCTTTAGTACGAATGTGTAAAAATGATACACTATTATAATATAGTGGTTAATATGACAACTTTACAAGGGCTAGGCAGCTTCAAATTCCAGACGCCTTCTATAACACAACGGTATATTTAGAGCATGTCCCCACTGCACAGGTTTTCGGACGGTTTTTCAGGCGGTTTTCGGTTTTGCAGACGGCCTGAAAAACCGTCTGAAAATTAGCACAATTGTGCTCTATGGAAAACCCGTGCAGCAGTCCCCACTGCACGGGTTTTCCGTCCGGCGTTTTTTCCGCCTGCGGTCCGGCCGCAAAACATTCTGCAAGCACATTCTTCCGTCCGGTTTTCGGATGGAATCTGTGCTTGTGAATGTGAAGGGGGAGGGCTTTTCTCCACTCATCGGTGTGGGGACGGCTGCAAAACCGACCGGTATTTGTCCTCTGCTGTGGGAACGCACCCTTAGGGGCCATTCACACGGCTTATTCTGGGACTGATTGCAGCCGTACTGCGCGCCGTATTTGCGCTGCAGTACGTCTGGAATCCGTCCCAGTCATTACGGTAATCCACAGTTCTCATAGAGAACTATGGATTCCTTCTCCCCTCCCCGCTTGGCGAATCCGCCAAGGGGGAGAAAGTGACATGCACATTATTTACGGCATGTACGCGCCGTGAATAATGACTGTCCGGCTGCACGGCAGCCGGCATAATTGTGGGGCGAAATCCGTCCCGCAATTACGTCGTCTTTAAGCTGTGTGAACCAGGCCTTAAGGTGCAAAGAACTCAACAACATTAATATATCACCTACAAATGCACAAATTAGTACACCCAATCAATAATTCATTAAAATCAGTAGACCTTTATTCTCAAATTATTAAAACATTTGTAAAAGGGAATTTCCACCACAATTATTAGCTTTAAACATGTAAAAGTAAATAAAGACTACCACCAAATATCTTGCTGTTCTGATTTTGCTTCCTTTTAGAGCCAGTGCAGTTCTTATCTTCTGCTTGTATACACAAACATTCCTAGGTTACTGACCACCTCTCTCTGCTCTAGCAACCTAGGCCAGGCTGGTAACATCACTCCCTGATGTGTCTTATCAGCAACACAGGAGCTTACTTATGTTTCTTACTGACAACTTTAACCCTTTACAGCTCTGTAGCCTTCTGTCATGGTGTTTAAACCCTTCCACCACCAATGTTCCTCTAACAGGCTCTGTAGCTGTGACTCTGTAAAACTGTACGGTGAGAACACTCCTTTAACCTTACACTAGTAACTCTTAATCTATATATCCTAATTATAACCGCTCTCATTCGTAAGTAAATTCATCTTCATATCTGTGAGATTCTGTTCAATGTAAGTAGAAAGTCTTGTGCACTAAACATTCTCACCCATATTTAAGCTATTCTCTGTATCCCACCTGGTGTCCTAACATGTGTTTCATGTAACTACATGATCGGGGGTGGTCTCCCATGAGTCCCGAATTCCTTGTATAGTGAAGGCCATTAACAATGTGACATTGTGGCTCCTCCAATAACAGCACATCACAGATGGCACCAAGTCTTGACATCAAATCATCATCCCTAATTATAAATGGCACCAATTGGTGATATTACATTACCACATGGTATCACTCCTCCAATCATAGATGTTACCACCTGATGACATCACATTATCACATGGTATCACTCCCCAAATATAGATTGCATTAATTAATAATATCACATTATCACATGGGATTACTCCTCAAATATAGATTGCATTAATTAATGATAATTAATGATATCACATTATCACATGGGATCACTCATCAATCATAGATGGCACCAGTTGATGACATCATATAGTATAATAATACCAACTGATTATATCATATCAAATGGTATCACCCCTTCAAAAACAATATATCATAATTAACCCTAAGTAATGATGTCATAATTCCATATTTTCTCCCATGTGAGCTACACCCTCTCAGCTATATAATAAAATACCCCAAACAGGAGTTCTACATGATGCATGAGCTCGATGAAGCAAGCAGTACAAAAGTTATATTGATGCACAATTTGTAGCCTACAAAAAGACCAAAACAACCTTTAGTAGGTCCAAGCCCTGACATGACAGATAAGTCCATGAGCTCCATTAGCTCATGATCTGTTCTGAAACTCACAATTTAATTCTGTGGAAGCAGATGCAATTGTAAGTGGCACTATCCTTTATGTGAGTCTTCCAGGCCCCACTACTACACATAATACCCAGCCGCACACTCAGTGGCCATGATCATTACGCCACATCCTGTTTTGATGCTTTCCAAAGTACATAGTTTTCTTAATATTAATTAAGCAAAGAATGGGAATGGGCACCAAGGGGTTACTTCAAACTCCTTACTGCAGCGCTCCTTCAATGAGCTTCTTCAATGCGAAATGGACACCGCTCCTAGTTTAATCTCTTAATGTGGTGCTCAGCCCAAAAGTGAAGACAGTCACATAGTTCCATAGCATAGAATACAGAGGCGGCACTCACCAATTCCGAAGCGAAGATACTTTATTACAAAAGCGGCATAAAATAGGACGGCATAGACGGCACAAAACACCAACGACGTTTCGCGCTCGCAGTTTTCTTAATATGTTGTTGGTTTATGTTTAAAGCTCTTCGATATCTAGATCAAGCTGTCATGAGATTTCCAGTGCTGACACATTATACTAATGGTGAGTTCACACTGTGGTAATGGCTATGTCCGTAGCATATATCAGCGTACCTGAAAAAAGGTACCCTTGCAGATACCGGGATCCAGCCGTGAAGACCACACAGGGAGTTATAGGCAGATGTAGCCCTGCATGGGCTACATTTGCTCTTTTTCCCAACGTCATATGCTTATGTAATATGCAGTGTACCACGCTATTGTGTCCTGCAGGAAATGCATATGAAATAGGGCAAATGCAATCCACACAGGGCTACATCTGCTGTAATATTCCCTATGGGGCTGCCACGGCTGCGTCAACGTATCCGCCAGGGTATCTTTTTTCACGGTACGCTGACAGATACCACGAATAAAGCCATTACCATAGTGTGACCGCTCCCTAACAGGTATTTTTCTCTATTCTTGGCTATAGAAAGAAAAAAGAAAATTCCATTTTGTGGTGTATTGTTATGACGTTTTTAATCAGTGTTTGCTTTAGTTGCTCTGCAACCAACTCTTTGCTTTAGTACAAATTTTGTATAAATGATGCACTGCTAAAATCAGATCTGCCATATAATGTGAAAACAATTACTACTTAAGGCGTGAAAACACTCCTGAATTACTATCATAAACACTTAGAAGGTGCTAGTGTCACCACTGGTATTAGACACGTTCCGTGAGACATCTGCTGTGTTCTAAACATATCGCTCAATAATTTCAGGAATATCAAGCATGGTATTGTGGTGCCAGCTACTCCATATTTAAAGTGTAGCTCTGACTTTAATTAAAGTCAAATATGTACTCAGCAAATGGAAAGCATGGAAACTTTGTGATATATCATCATTAGCATTTCTCTACTGTTTTTTACAGTTTGTTATGATTTATACGGTAGATGATAATGATAATGTTTTTGCTGCCCAGAAGCTGCCAGCTGCTGTCCTTCAGTCATAAATGTATAGAATAATGCGGTTGTGGTGCGACACGCCTCCAGAACGCCGCTCGATCTCAGGCACATTACTAAGTGCCACGGGTGCCGCAAAATGCGCCTACTTTGGTAGTGTCCCTGCTTAGCCATCTAGAGAACAAGGCTGCAGTAATTTTTGGGCTGAAAGGACACCAGAATACTGGCGTAGCCCTGTACATATATGTCGCCCTTAGGGTCTCATGTATGAAAACTGTCTAGGTGTAAGACTTTATTTGTTGCCTATAGCAACCAATCAGAGCACCCCTTTCATTTCATATAGTGCTCTGGAAAAATGAAAGAGGAGCTGTGCTTAGTTGATATGGACAACAAAGAAAGTCTTAGACCTAGACAGTTTTCATGCATTAGGTCCTTAATAACAATTAGATCTGTCAACAACTACAGTTGAAACCAGAAGTTTATATACACTATATAAAAAGACACATATTCATGTTTTTCTTGCTATCTGACATGAAATCAGAATAAACCTTACCTGTTTTAGGTCAATTAGGATTACTAAAATTATTTATATTTGCCAAATACCAGAATAATGAGAGAGAGAGAGAGAATTTTTAAGGCATTTTTTATTACTTTCTACAAAGTGAAAAGTTTACATACAATAGGATTACTATGCCTTTAAACAATTTGGGACAGCCCATATGACGATGTCATGTCTTTGGAAGCTTCTGATTTATATTCCGGTTTATTGGCAATATCTGAGTTAATTAGAGACACACCTGTGGATGTATTTTAAAACACACCAGAAACACATTGCTTCTGTGAGTAACATCATGGGAACGTCTAAAGAAATCAGCCAAGATATCAGGAAGAGAATTGTGGACTTACACAAAGTCTGGAGTTCACACAAGGATGCAATTTCCAGATAACTGAAGGTGCCTTGTTCATCTGTACAAATAATTATACACAAGTACAAACAAAATGGGAATATCCAGCCATCATATCGCTCAGGAAGGAGAGGGTTCTGTGTCTCAGAGATGAATGTAGTTTGGTCCGACAGACCTTGTGAAGATGCTGGAGGAAGCTGGTAAGATTGTGCCATTATCCACAGTGAAACAAGTAAAGTACCAGCATGGGCTGAAAGACCACTCTGCCAGGAAGAAGCCATTACTCCAAAAGAAACATAACAGCCAGATTAATGTTTGGAAATGCACACAGGAACAAAGACCTACATTTTTGGAGACATGTCCTGTGGTCTGACGAAACTAAAGTTGAACTGTTTAGTCATAATGACCATCATTATGTTTGGAGGAAAAAGGGAGAAGCTTGGAAGCCTAAGAATACCATCCCAGCTGTGAAACATGGGGGTGGCAGCATCATGTTGTGGGGTTGTTTGGCTGTAGGAAGGACTGGTGCACTAAAATAGATGGCATCACGAGGAAAGAAGATTATATGGCAATACTGAAGCAACACTGAAGCAAAATCTCAAGACATCAGTCAGGAAGTTAAAGCTTAAGTGGAAATGGGTGTTCCAAATGGACAGTGACCCAAGGCATACTGCCAAACTGTTTACAAAGTGGCTTCATGATAACCAAGTCAATGTTTTGGAGTAGCCATCACAAAACACTTATCTCAATCCTATTGAAAATTACCCCCAGTTCTGTCAGGAGGAATGGGCGAAAAATTCCTACCAACTATTGTGAGAAGCTTGTGGAAGGATATCGAAACAGTTTGACCAAAGTCATACAGTTTAAGGTCAATGCTACCAAATATTAATGAAATGTATGTAAACTTTTGACTTTGCAGAACGTAATAAAAATGTCTTAAAAAATGATCTGTCTTTATTCTGGCATTTGACAAATATAAATAATTTTGGTTCCTAATTGACCTAAAACGGGTAAGGTTTATTCTGATTTCATGTCAGATAGTGAGAAAAACATGCACATGTCTTTTATATAGTGTATGTAAACTTCTGGTTGCAATTGTACATGACGCCCTTAATAACAATTAGATCTTTCAACAACTACTTGATAATGGCTTCTAACCAGCAAAACTAACTGAAACATTAGTGGAAAAAGTGTTATAAAGACATCTATGAAATTTGGCGTGTTAATGCCAAATTTCATACGCATAATAATAGGCTAGAATGCACCTGATTTATGAACCCACTCTACAGTGGATCATAAATCAGGCGCAATCTAGCGCTAGTACAACATTTCTGGCTCAGGTATACCACTTTGAAAGGGGTATACCTGTTCCAGCTGTAATGCGCCTAGAATTGCCGTAGCGAAGTTATCTATAGCTTCGCTACGGTTCTAGTCCCGCATGCCCCCAGAGATAGGGCGCATTACAAAGTGCCGCAGGCGCTATGTAATGCGCCTGATAATGGCGTGCGGGACATTTAAAAATGTGGCGAACGGGGCTGCGCCTGATATTGGGCTGAAAAGACGCCAGATATCTGGCGCAGCCCCATTCATACATGTTGCCTTTGATGACTATATGTAATTTTAATCAAAGGTGACCCAAGGAGGTTTTTGCAGAACAGCAAAGAAAACATGTATGTATGTGTGTATATATATATATATATATATATATATATATATATATATATATATATATATATATATATATATATAAAAAGTTTCCTCCAATACTGCCAGAGACTGATGCAAATGGTTGCATTCATTCTATTTCCTGCCCAGTGGTACAGGACAATTTTCTACTAAATAAAGATAATACATCATTTTCTGAACACCTTTCCTTTACCCAGGCTCTGTGAGGTATGTCTGACATGTTACTTAGGTCATGAGTCAGGTCTGCAGGCCAGTGTGGCAAGTGAAGGAATTTATCAGGTACCTTAGCTGCCTCAATTTATGTGGACTGAACTTCTATCTGAGAATGCAATCAGCATCAGTCACACAAACAGGTTTAACACATTATTAGTTAAAGTATACCACCAATTATAACACAGATTTCCATAAATTAACAGTACAAACAAACACAAGAAACTTTGTAATATATCTGTTTAGAGGAATAAAGTTTCTACTTTTATCAACTTCTTTTTCTCCCTGCTTCTGCTTTCTTATCTGTGCACTCAGTCATAAATCATAAGGGTGTGTCCAAGACACTAACAAAATACCAGTTGGATTATCTGATCGGTATTTTGTAGTTTTTTAACACAAAGGGGACAGTTTCTGGCCTTGGTTTGCAGTTTCAGCCGTCCCCCTTTTCATTGAACAGTTCATGCTCTGCCCAAAAACCGGGCACAAGAATGAACATGTTCTAAGTTTTTTAGACAGTTGGATTTACCATCAGAAAATTCAAGCTGCATAGACTACAGTTCAGATTTTCTATTAAAGTCTTTTTGGGGTGACAGTCAGTTTGCAGATGATTTTCAAATCCAAAAAAATTCTGAAAATCCATCTGAAAACCAGTGCTGTGTGGACGTACCCTAAGAGAATCTGTCTCCACGGACCTCAGCTTCACTGAGAGCTAAGGTGTCCATAGCATCTGTTAAGTGTAAGGCTATGTTCACACGGCTTAATTGCGGGACGTAATTACGCCCCGCAATTACGCCGTGTGGACGGGGGCGGGAGCAGGGGAGTAAGCAGGGGCCGGCACTTCGCCGGCCCATAGACTATCGCTGCTAGCGGCGCGTATACGCCGCTAGAAAGTGACAGGTGAATTATCTCCCCACCCGGCGGCTTCGCCGGGCGGGGAGAGGAGACGTAATCCATAATTCTCTATGAGAACTGTGAATTACCGTAATGAATGGGCCGTTTTCGGCCCGTAATTGGCGCACTTCTGTGCGTAATTACGGACCGAAATACGGCCCATTTTAAGCCGTGTGAACATGCCTTAAATGGGGAAGGAGAGCCAGAGAAGACACACAGAGATGGTGTTTGCTGTATTGTGAGTGAGCTACCTTACCTCAGTGATGAACTCACAGCTACACTGCTCTTTACTGCCGATTAGTGCCCTCTATTCTGCTGCTTTTCTTTAGGGCCCGTTTACATGGCAATGGACAAATTTGTCCAGTTTGTGTGTCGTCCCCACGGCCGGCGGCTTTTCTCTGCGATAAGTGGAGAAAAGCCCTCCCCCTTCCCATTCACATGCTCATATTCCGTCCGAAAACCGGACTGAAGATTGTGCTTGAACAATGTTTTTTGGGCGGCCGGTGGACTGCTGCACGGGTTTTCCATAGAAGCCCGTTGTGTTCGTTTGCGGACGGTTTTTCAGACGGTCTGCAAAACCGGAAACCGTCTGAAAAACCAGCTGCAAATCCTTGCCGTGGGTACATGCCCTTAGAGTTTCTTACTTTAACTTCCTGCCCCTTCTCTCTCCATAGATCTTTATGGGCAGCTGTAACCTGAGCTCTTAGTGAAGCTGACACCTCATCTTCTCTGCAACACAGATTCTTTTAATGGTTTATGACTGAGTGCACACTAGCAGGAGCAGGCTAATAGAAGTAGAATGAAGCATCTCTAACAAAATGTATCACAGAGTTTCTTAATTACTGCTCGTTTTATTGGTTTATAGAAAGTTGTTTTATAGTTGGAGGTACGTGTGTTTGAAATCAGGAAAATCTGAATCATATAATAAATTCAACTTTCTGGTAACAAACTGTCTAGAAATAAAAGAATTTAGATATGGCTATAATAAAACAAAATCAAAGCGCATTCAGAATATTGAAGGCTAAATGTACTGAAAATGCACATGAGGCTGATTCTGTGGTCACACCGATTTTTAACTGTAAGGCTATGTCTCCACTGCACAGGAAAACAATCATATCTTCGGCACTTTTCGTTTTTTTAAAAGCGCTGAAGATACGATCGTTCCTGCGGCCCCATAGACGGCAACAGGAAAGACGAGCTGCAGTCTACACAGCTCGTCTTTTCTCTGCTCGTCTTTCGGCAGCGGCGTATTATACAACATGTTGTATAATATGCCGGCGCTTCTCGTTTTCGTGCCCTCTTCCCATACAATACTATTGTATGGGCGACGTCAGGAAAACGAGAAGCGACCGCGGTTTTTGTACAAAGCGTAACAAAAACCGCGGTCTTGCATCAGAGAAAAAACGGCCACTACAACCTGTCTTCCACAGCTCGTCTTTTTTCTGCTCGTCTTCTGGCGCCCCCCATACTATACAACATGTTGTATAATACTCCGACGCTTTTAGTTTTCCCGCTGTCTTTCCATACAATACAATTGTATGGGCGACGTAAAAAAAACGAGACAAAACGTGACAAAAACCACGGTCCTTCAACGGAAAAAAAACGGACGGTTACGGGCTGTTTTTTTTGTCCGATGCAGTGTAGACATAGCCTAAGAGGCAGCCTATTAGACTCTAATAGGCTCCTGTACATGGCAGGCCTCTGGCTGCCATGGTAGCCATGGGCACCTTGTGAACTTGTTGCAGTGGTGCTAATGGGTTAATAGAGGGAGCCCCCTCCTTCTGTTAACCTCCTAGATGCCACGTACAATACAGACCACAGCATCTAAGAGGTTTATCAGTCCAGAACTGAGCAAGCTCCATTCCTGGCCTCTGCATAGGTGGCTTGGCTGTAAATTACAAACAGTTCCTGCTGCAGATGGTGCGGGCACAACCTCTAAACCCACACCATCTGAGCACTGTACATATACAGCACCAGGAAAACTTGCCAACTCATCTGGGAGGTCTGGGAAAGTTAGCAAGTGTCCCGTCCCTGCCTCCCTCCTCACCCCTCTTCCCTTGCTATGCCAGTACAGCATAACTATGCATACAATACAGCGCAATTACTATACGTATAAGGTTGCTTGGCCAGTATTGGAAGAAGTCTTGTTTCTTGACATAATGGTGCTGCATTCTAGCATAATGAAGTTAGGAAAAGGCCAAAGTATTATAACTGTGTTGATCTATTGAAATCAAACTAGAACCCCAGTATATACATATATTGAACACAGACACATTACACACTTAGGATACACATGACGGTTTTTCGGCACGGGCAGTGTCGTTTGCTTGTTGGAAATTCGGCGCTTGCAAACGCAGAATTCCGACGAGCAAACGACCCAGACTGCCCAAGACAGATTTCTTCCTCCTATCCTTTAGTGCCGTAAGTGCATAAAACACCTAGAAGAATTCTTTGTAGGCACTGACAGTACACGCTGAAAATACGACACTGATTTTACATAGGGTATAATGTAAATCAGTTTCCTGCCGGATTGGACGCCAGTTCTGAGGTAGATCCAGCACTGAATCCATCCCAGAATCATATCTTCTGCATAAATGTACCCTTAATATATGTCCACATGGCGTATAGCGGGCAGTACTGTGTGCTCTGCTATAGGCAGGGTGATTTAGAAGTATGCACTGGCCAGTCTGCACTTCTAAAATGCTGTGGGTCTGGCCCCATTCACTTTCCTTTTCCCCGGCGCATAAGTGCAGGGAAGACGTGACATGGCTAGACACATGGTTGTACAGTATATACACAGCTCACATGTACAGTACACACCCTACTCACATGCACACACAACGCCTAGCACCCGTATTCTCATGCTTCCATAGGGATTATTTTTTACTGAAGTGGCTAAAAAATGGAGAGACCATTCCCCACCCAGAAAAAAGTGGAGGGGACCAGTCCCCTCCATACTCCCCTTAAGTTACACCTATGCTACTAACTGTGGACAGCATTTTCTCACTGCCATGGCCCTTTCATTATAATTAGTGTTGCTTGAATAGCAATCTGTTCAGTTCAAGAGCAGCTAAACAGAATTTGTGAAGTAATTCAGGTTTAGGATCCCAAAACCCATTAAAATCTATGGGGAAAACATTCTGTGTGTATGTTTTGGATTCTAAAAAGCACTTGCAGCTGCCAAATGCCTCTAAATTGCATAGAAGAACCACTACACAACTGAGTAACATCTGGCATCATGGGTATAACTGTAGCCACAGAAGCAATAGGGGCCGCTATGGGGCTCAAAGATTGAGGAGGCCACTCAGATGCAACAATGTTTCTTTTTGTCGGGAACAAGAAGTTGTTGACTTTCTGTTCTCCAGCACTACAATTTGGGTTTTCTGATATAAGGAAGTACTATTTATGCCTTAACTTATTGCTATAGCCATGTCAGTTTATTGCCATTAGGTGGTGGGCACCATCTCAATTTGCTATGTGGTTCTATGAATTTTAGTTCCAACCCTGTCTGACGCACATTTGAAGCACATCTGGGAAACATCAGGGGCTCACCTGGGCAACATCTGAACATCTGTGTCACATGTAAGGAAAATCTCACTTTTTATCCTTAATCTAACCCTAACACTAAGGGCATGTCCCCACAGCACAGGTTTTCGGCCGCATTTACAGCCGGTTTGCGGTTTTTCAGACCGCCTGAAAAACCGGCCGAAAATGAGCACAATTGTGCTCTATGGAACACCCGTGCAGCAGTCCCCACTGCACGGGTTTTCCGCCCGGCGGTTTGGCCGCCCGCGGTCCGCTCAAACAACATTGAGCAAGCACCATCTTCCGTCCGAAAACCGGACGGAATCTGTGCTTCTCAATGGGAGGGAGGAGGGCTCTTCCCCCCTCAGCGTGGTGAAAAGCCCCCCCCCCCCCCTCCCCGCGGCCGTGGGGACGGGCGCAAAACAGGACAAATACCGGCCGGCAAACCAGCCGGTATAAGTCCTATGCCGTGTGAACGTGCCCTAAAAGTAAGGTTAGTGTTAGTCCTATCCTAACCCTATCTCCAATTCTAACACTAAGCTTTGGGTCCCGAAATGTTGAACTTACAACATAGGTGCACCTCTAAGGTCTTACAGGTCTTCAGCAACAACACACAGGTCCCCACCTGCACATAAATCAAATATACATAGACCACCTGCTGTGAAATATTCACACTTAAATCTCAGTGTAATTTTTACACCTAGATTTTTATTATTCCAATAAAAATGAATAAAAATTCTTTGTCTACACATACACAAAGTGCCGTGCTAATTTACATGACCTGTAGTCCATCGTTAAGTCCTTTCAACAACTTTTAATGCGTCCACTGTGGGTAATGCTTGTCATTTCACGGTCAGTAGTTATCCGCTTCCCTCAGTGTAATCTATTGTGTCCAACTCGCCGTGGTCCCAAAATGTTGCTCAGATGTTCTCTAGGGTTAGGGTTGAAGTTAGGTTTAGGGTGAATTTTTTGCCAAAATTGAATTCTGGTCAACTCGAATTGAATAGCCAAAATTCAGGTAGAATTTGATTTGGACCCAAATCTGAAGCGCAACAGTAGTTATAATGTACAGATCATTATGAATGCGCTTGTGCCAAAGATTATCATTAAGAATGACTTGTTACAGTCATATTCACAGTGTACATCTATAAAGAATATAGCTAAGGTCCAACTGCACAACAACCACCGAACTACCAAGATGTCATGTCAGGCTTCAGTGCACATCTTCTGAACGCGGGAGTGTAGACTGTATTCCAGTCATAATAATGGCTACAAGGCACTCTCTACTCGACCTCAATATGGTATTACAGTGATGGTGACCAATGAGGCCTCAAATTTATATTACCCTGGGAGTGGCACACAGATATTCAGTGTTCTCTAGAGCAAGCCACTATTCAAGCAGCTGTAATTCAACAGCTTCCCATAGACCCCGCAAGGCAAATATTTATGTGTGCACAGTCCATAGTTCATTCCATAGTTTTCACATTGTGTATTGGTAAAATTCCCATCAATGTATAATCTCCACATCCACGAATGCTATATCTAGTTTTATTTCTTTATGTGATAAAACTGAACTACGTAACTGCCTTGTGAAGAATGTGTTTGTTGTACATGCTATAGATGTTGCTAGGTGTGGTTGCATATAGTAAAAACAGATATTCATTAACAGCATTAACTCATCTTCTTATGGTATGTCAACACGGCTTGTTTTTTTCGTCAGATTTTCAGACAGTTGCCAGAATTGAAAACCACTAAGCATCCATCCCCATAGACTTTAATAGAAAATCCGTTCATTAGTCTACACTGAACAGATTTTCAGCTGGACGGATTTCTAACCGACAGCGTTCCGAAAAACTCGGAACATGCACAATCTTCTGCCCTTTTAAAGTGCTCTACCTTTTCCAGCAGTAATGTGCCTGGATTTGTCGTACTGAAGCTACGTACGGTTCTAGTGCATCCTGCCTCCCGCACTCCCCCTGTTCTCAGGTACATTACAAAGTGCCGCGGGTGCTCTGTAATGCGCCCGATATTGGTGTGCGGCAGGTTTATAACTATTGCGAACAGGGCTGCAAAGACGCCAGACTTCTGGCACAGCCTCGTTCATACATGTCGCCCTTAGTTTGCATCACCTATATACAGAATACAGAGGTCATTGTGCAAGGAGGGGAGATGTGACCATCACTGTTGTGAATTATGAATTCTATAGTATGTATATATTGGGGTCACCTTTCATTGTAAGCCTGCTTGTTATGGTAATTAGGAGACTGCTGAAAAGATTTAGTGTGGTGAGAAGACACTCTGTGTTCTACTTGTGCATATATTGTATTTCTCTATATTTATATGTATATGCTGGGTATATTTGTATATATGCATATATGTGAGACTTGCTGAGTCATAGTTGAGGACATTGGATTTGTATATAATTGTGCAATAGCTCATAAGGTCTGAGCACCTTGGAATTCAACCCAGTCAATCAGTAGTAGGCGGGGCATACTGTAAAGTGGGAGGACCTTCAGTTTTTATAACCAGCAATGTTAGGGAATTCTAGTTAGTTCAGAGTTGAGAGTTCTTGAGTGTTCTACAGAGAAGCTGTCTTCTAGCATAGAAGAGGTTGTCTTGGTCACAAGCCGGCTGTGGCCTGGGAGCAGGCTGCCCTTCTACATTGGGTTAGAGATACTCATACAACCAGACAGGCTGAACAAGGCTGCAGCTACAATGAGTGAGCTAGAACAAGCTAGAGAAATTCATCTGAGTTGCACAGAGACAGAGAAGCCAGGCATGACTGGGAACACACAAACCAGACTACAGGCGCAAGAGGTGTGCAAGCAAAATGGGGAATCCACATCTGGAATGCCTTTGAAGCCCCAGCTAAACCTAATGGACCACAGTGTGCCTATGCTGGAGTGGGCAAGAATAGGTTAGTCTTAGTTGGCATGTTTGGTGTAGGACGTAGGCCTGGGAGGCCCAGGATGCAGAGGCTGAGGACCTCCATGTCTGAGAAATGTGGAAGAACTGTAAGTGCATCTGTGTGAAGTACCATATATGTGCCATGAATAAAGCACAGAAGAACCTCAAAGATTCTGTCTCTGTAAGTTCTTCCTGTGCTGAATACACTACCTCTCATCCTATTCCCTGTAGCAATATGATGCATGACAACATATCACCTGCAACCCTGCACATCCTACAAAGTGATGTCTACAGAACAGAAAAGGCTTATTGTGAGGCTAATGTAAAAAAACAAGATTTCAGGATTATTTTTGAATTTTAAGGCCTCGTTCACACGGCTTATTCTGCCGCGGATTGGCGCCGGTCTGCGCGCCGGGTTTGCGCGTCAATACGGCGCCAATCCGCGGCATGCAATTACGGTAATCCACTGCTCTCATTGAGAACAGTGGATTCCGTTCGCTCCTCCCCGCTCGGCGAATCCGCCGCGGGGGAGAAAGCGACATGCACATTTACGGCGCGGACGCGCCGTAGATAATGCATTGTCTATGGGGCCGGGAGCGGCGCCCCCGCCGCGCTCCGGCCCCGCCCCCGTCCCGCCCCGTATTCACGGCGGATTTGTGCGCTCAATACGGCGCACAAATCCGCCGTGAATAAGCCGTGTGAACACGGCCTTAGAGTTACATGAAAAATACAACTAGAAAACATTGCCAAAAATGTATATAAATTATGGTTTATAAAGTTTATTTGGACGCAATAAATAATCTATGCTCAGAATACAACCAAAGCCTCTGAGAAGCACTGGAAAAGTCGAGATAAAGTTCTGTGCCACAGTATAATACTGTGTTACTTGTCAAGTCAAGTTTTGCTACATCTGCTAATACTTGATTAAACTTGATTTTTTCAGACAATAATTTTAAACCCTTGCTGACAGCCGGTTATAATTTTTTGGCCATTCTTTGCAACAAATAACTTTTTGTTTTTCCACCTATGGACCTAAGTTTGGTGTATGTTTTTTGCGGGCTAAGGTGTAGTTTTTATTGGAACCTTTTTGGGATAGATGTGACTTTTTGATCACTTTTATTACAATTTCTAGAGGACATGAAATTACTAAAAAAAAAAAAACGCTATTTTAATGTTTGGAATTTTTTTCCTTCTATGGTGTTTAGCGTATGGGATAAATGATGTTATATTTCAATAGATCGGACTTTAACAGACATGGTGATACCAATGATCTGCCTTGAATTCCCATATTACAATTCATCATTTGCACTTAACCTTATAGATTACTGCACTATGGCTTCAAAGGCTAAGATGGTTACATTGATTTCTAAGTGAGTTTAATTCTTTAAAAACAATCCATATAAGCTATGCAAATCTAGAGTGCATGGTTGTGGTTTGGTTTATGTATAGTTGACAACTTGCTGTCAAGGGACTGTCCCACAAACCAAATTGGATAAGGGTAAGGCTTTTTCGTATTACCAAATCCAAAATTGTAATGTTGCAAAATGTTGGGAATTAGAAACTGAATCATTGCACCAAGAAAATCCAAATAAAACAAAACTTTTAATAAAGATACAATGTATATATATATATATATATATATATATATATATATATATATATATATATATAATATATACACTCACCGGCCACTTTATTAGGTACACCTGTCCAACTGCTTGTTAACACTTAATTTCTAATCAGCCAATCACATGGCGGCAACTCAGTGCATTTAGGCATGTAGACATGGTCAAGACAATCTCCTGCAGTTCAAACCGAGCATCAGTATGGGGAAGAAAGGTGATTTGAGTGCCTTTGAACGTGGCATGGTTGTTGGTGCCAGAAGGGCTGGTCTGAGTATTTCAGAAACTGCTGATCTCCTGGGATTTTCACGCACAAACATCTCTAGGGTTTACAGAGAATGGTCCGAAAAAGAAAAAACATCCAGTGAGCGACAGTCCTGTGGGCGGAAATGCCTTGTTGATGCCAGAGGTCAAAGGAGAATGGGCAGACTGGTTCGAGCTGATAGAAAGGCAACAGTGACTCAAATAGCCACCCGTTACAACCAAGGTAGGCAGAAGAGCATCTCTGAACGCACAGTACGGCGAACTTTGAGGCAGATGGGCTACAGCAGCAGAAGACCACACCGGGTGCCACTCCTTTCAGCTAAGAACAGGAAACTGAGGCTCCAATTTGCCCAAGCTCATCGAAATTGGGACAGTAGAAGATTGGAAAAACGGTGCCTGGTCTGATGAGTCTCGATTTCTGCTGCGACATTCGGATGGTAGGGTCAGAATTTGGCGTCAACAACATGAAAGCATGGATCCATCCTGCCTTGTATCAACGGTTCAGGCTGGTGGTGGTGGTGTCATGGTGTGGGGAATATTTTCTTGGCACTCTTTGGGCCCTTGGTACCAATTGAGCATCGTTGCAACACCTTGTTGAATCTATGCCACGAAGAATTGAGGCAGTTCTGAAGGCAAAAGGGGGTCCAACCCGTTACTAGCATGGTGTACCTAATAAAGTGGCCGGTAAGTGTATATAATATATATATATATATATATATATATATATAAAAACTTCCTGAACAAAAATATTATGCAAATCACATACAGTGCCTTGCGAAAGTGTTCGGCCCCCTTAAACTTTTCAACCTTTTGCCACATTTCAGGCTTCAAACATAAAGATATAAAATTTAAATTTTTTTGTGAAGAATCAACAAGTGGGACACAATTGTGAAGTGGAAAGAAATTTATTGGATATTTTAAACTTTTGTAAAAAAACCCCAAAAAACTGAAAAGTGGGGTGTGCAGTATTATTCGGTCCCTTTACTTTCAGTGCAGCAAACTCACTCCAGAAGTTCAGTGAGGATCTCTGAATGATCCAATGTTGTCCTAAATGACTGATGATGATAAATATAATCCACCTGTGTGTAATCAAGTCTCCGTATAAATGCACCTGCTCTGTTATAGTCTCAGGGTTCTGTTTAAAGCGCAGAGAGCATCATGAAGACCAAGGAACACACCAGGCAGGTCCCTGATACTGTTGTGGAGAATGTTAAAGCTGGATTTGGATACAAAAAGATTTCCCAAACTTTAAACATCACAAGGAGCACTGTGCAATCGATCATATTGAAATGGAAGGAGTATCAGACCACTTCAAATCTACCAAGACCCAGCCTTCACTCTAAACTTTCATCTCAAACAAGGAGAAGCCTGATCAGAGATGCTTCCAAGAGGCCAATGATCACTCTGGATGAACTGCAGTGATCTACAGCTGAGGTGGGAGAGTCTGTCCATAGGACAACAATCAGTCGTACACTGCACAAATCTGGCCTTTATGGAAGAGTGGCAAGAAGAAGCCATTTCTCAAAGATCTCCATAAAAAGTATTGTTTAAAGTTTGCCACAAGCCACCTGGGAGACACCAAACATGTGGAAGAAGGTGCTCTGTTCAGATGAAACCAAAATCCAACTTTTTGGCCACAATGCAAAACGATATTTTTGGCATAAAAGCAACACAACTCATCCCCCTGAACAAACCATCCCCACTGTCACACATGATGGTGGCAGCATCTTGGTTTGGGCTTTTCTTCAGCAGGGACAGGGAAGATGGTATAAATTGATGGGAAGATGGATGGAGCCAAGTACAGGACCATTCTGGAAGAAAACCTGTTGGAGTCTGCAAAAGACCTGAGACTGGGGCGGAGATTTATCTTCCAACAAAACAATGATCCCAAACATAAAGCAAAATCTACATGGAATGGTTCACAAATAAACGTCTCCAGGTGTTAGAATGGCCAAGTCACAGTCCAGACCTGAATCCAATCGAGAATCTGTGGAAAGAGCTGAAAACTGCTGTTCACAAACGCTTTCCATCCAACCTCACTGAGCTCGAGCTGTTTTCCAAGGAAGAATCGGCAAGAATTGCAGGCTCTCGATGTGCAAAACTGATAGAGACATACCCCAAGCGACTTGCAACTGTAATCGCAGCAAAAGGTGGCGCTACAAAGTATTAACTTAAGGGGGACGGATAATTTTGCATGCCCCACTTTTCAGTTGTTTTTTTTTTACAAAAGTTTAAAATAACCAATAAATTTCGTTCTACTTCACAATTGTGTTCCACTTGTTGATTCTTCACAAAAAAATTAAAATTTTATATCTTTATGTTAGAAGCCTGAAATGTGGCAAAAGGTATAAAAGTTCAAGAGGGCCGAATACTTTCGCAAGGCACTGTATATCCTAGAAATGGGACCAGGACAATAACTAACTCAGACTATATTGTAAAATCAAGGGTAGAAGAGTGAGGTACTGTGGTTCCAGAAGATAATCCTATTGGTATGTCACTCCAATTTCCTATAAATCCAAAATGTGAAGGAAAATAATTCTTATAAGAAATGAGTGGAATGAAGGGACCAAAGGAATACTAAAGAAATATCCTCTTCTTTCCCTACCTAGCCGCTGCGGGGACCTCACCCCGAAAAGGGCGGCTCAGCTATCAGCACTATCCCTAAAAATACCCTATTAACTATTGGTTTTGGAAATAAACTACAAAACAAAGAAATCCGTATGCATTTTCACCCTTTTTCTAAAAGAAAGGTTCATCAGGGGACAAAATGAAAAGGTCTACAAGACTATGTATGCAAAAATAGGATCATGTATAGCATATATAGACTGCAGAAAGGTGATACAGGAATAAATATCCTGCAATACAGATGAATCACCTGTGGTGTGTTATGACACCCATGGCACCGTAGATAAATAAAGAGGCAGTCCTAGATCAGTAAAGGTTGCTTTTATAAAGAGATCCATCCCCCAAACACTGTAGATAAATAATTAATTGATTCTTACCTGAAGATATATAAGAAATAAAGATATTACATGTTCCTTCTTAAAAAGTCACCCCAGAACTCCGGGAGATTACTCCAGCGCGCACCGCAACCTAGTGCGTGGAACCAGAAGCGCGGAAGGGACATCAGTCACAACCATGTGCCGTGCGCATTAAGGAAAGCACTCTAATACCCGGACAGTGTCAGGCACATTCTTACAAACAGCAACGATACACTGACAATGCCAGGTGCATTAAAAAGTGCCAATACACTGACGCTGCCAGGCATCCATTATTATGATCATATAGAGACCAGGTAAGTATTCAACTACAAATGTGGAAGTGGACATAAAGGGTGCCCTAATAGAAACTGGAGGGAAACAAATCCCAGAGAGCTGGTGGGTGGCGACCCTGGTCTTCCAACTAGAGGATGATCAATGGCCACCCCAGGTTTTGGTCTGAGGGAGGTACACTGACGACATATTCGTCCTCCAGGGTGGAACCAGAGGATGATCAATGGCCACCCCGGGTTTTGTTCTGAGGAAGGTACATTGACGACATCTTCATCCTCCAGGGTGGGACCAGGGCCAGCTTTGAAACCTTCGTGACACATCTTAACACCAATGAGATATGTATGCGTTTCACCTATGAGATTCAGGAAAGCTGCCTACCTTTTTTGGATGTTCTTATCACAAAGGATTCACGGGATAACATCCATACAGACATCTACAGAAAACCCACTGCCACCAATAGCCTCTTGTGTTGGGAGAATCATCACCCCACTGCTTTAAAACATGGGAAACCAAAAGGCCAGTTTCTGTGTGTGAGGAAGAACTGCTTGAAGTTCAGTGATTTTAAATGTCAGTCAAGGATATTGATAACCCGGGGTTATCTGAATGAGGTGTTAGACTCTGCTTATCATTATGTGTTTTGGGCAGAGCTGTACGTCTCTTTTAAATTCTACCCATGACCGTACTAATGAAACATCTGGACAGGCATGTATTATCGCTCCTATTGATGATAGGAATCAGGAAGTGGTCAATATCTTGAGGAAATACTGGAGGATTTTGCAGATCGATTGTATTCCATGTCATCTATTGATTACTTACCGCAACAGAAGGTCTATCAAGGATAGATTGGTCCGGAGCCATATTGTTCTTTTGGTTTGTCAACAATGAACTTGGTTGGATAGGGAGCCGTTGGGACGCACAGATGTGGTACTGACTGTGTGGCATGCGCACTTATCCAGCGAGGGAAGATCTTCCGGAGTGCCTATAACAGTAGGGAGTATACCATGTAAGACTTTGCAAATTGTAAAACAGAGGACATTTATATTACATCAGAAAGACTAAAAGACCCTTTAGGACGAGGGAAGGTGAACATATTGGGGATATAAGACACAGGAGGGATACTCCATTGGCACACTATGTCCACGAATATCATGACGGTAATTACAAGGTCTTGCGCTTAAATGTTATAGATGTGATAACACCTTCCCCTTGTAGTGGTAACTGTAATTAGAAAATTTTACATAAGGAAGTACAATGGATATATCTTATGGATATAGTCGTTGAATTTTGGATGTTTCATTTAAAATCTTAGAGTCTTTTTCCTCCATTGTTCCTCTCGATCTTTCTACAGTGCCCAATATTTATTTTTAGGAATTACTTTGGTCAGGCTATTATTGGACGAATTCTGAGTCCAATGGCCATTCCCATCATTGTCGGTGATTGTCTCGTTGTTGGATTATGTTTCACCACTGGGAACACTGGGATTTGTTTCCCTCCAGTTTTTAGTGGGGCACCTTTTATGGCCCGCTCCCACACTTGTAGTTTAATACTTACCTGGTCTATATATGGCCATAATAATATATGATATACATGATCCTATTGTTGTATAAATACTGTAGTCTTGTAGCCCTTTTTGATTAACCTTTTTTTTTTAAGAGGGATACGCATTGAGATTTCTTTGGTGTGGAGTTTATTTCCAACACCATTAGCTAATTAGGGCTAGTGCTGATAGCAGAGGTGCCCTTTTTAGGGCGATATCCCTGCAGCTAGGTAGGGAAAGAAGAAGATATTTCTTAGGTATTCCTTTGGTCCCTTCATTCCACTCATTTCTTATAAGAATTATTTTCCTAAAACATTTTGAATTTACAGCACATTGGAGTGACATGCTGTCAGGAAAATCCTGTGCCCACTCAAGGGTCAACGGCTTGACTTGGGGTGTATTCGTGATGTTGCACTTCCCCTAGGGGTACAAAAGGTCAGCCAGATATGGTTTCACAGTTAACACCTGTCCACATGGGCACAGAAAGACCAAGGGAGTGCGAGAGGATACTCCACTCACCCACAACCCTGAATGGCTGGGAGAGATCTGTTCACCCACACCTGTGAAACAGAACTCTACCAGCCCAGTAGACTGCCACAAGTTCCTCATTAGCTATAAGCCTGGTCCACTACAGACATATAACAGGCCAGGAACTTGCCTTGGGTAGTGATAGATTAGAGACTGAGAAAAACGGATGCCTGGGATTGGGCGATCAATCGCCGTGTGGGCGCTCTAGACAAACAATACATACATAGGGGTATAACTATACAGATATTGGTCAGAGGTGCAAATACAATAGGGTATGGGTACAGACAAAGAGGCAGCAAGATGTGTCTATTTACCTTAGGTTGACCTTGCGCTTAGCACACATGGGAGGTGAATGTGGCCTTGGTCCTGTATGGATGCTCCTGGAATGCTGGTGCTTGTACCTCCCCCACTCTCGTCCAATAGAGACAACCGTGAGTGCAGTTGGGGTCAGATTTATAACTGTACTAGGACATCCCATGTCACACCACCTGTCCCACCCTCTCACGGCCCTGGGATGGTCTACATTCTCCTCTCTCCCGGGCCATGCTTTTTTTTGCTTCGGACACGTTACAAATCATATCTTGGAAGGGAAATGGGACAGAGTCAAGACAGTGGTACCATCAGAACTGGATGGGTCTAAGCTACGACTGGGTACCAAACACTGTTTTTCTTCTCCGTTCCTTGTACCATCCTTCTGTTTCTCCCTGCCTGTGTGCCCTACAAACACAGGAGTGACAGCTATGCATGTGGGAAGTTTCATATTTAAAAATATGAAACTGGGGTGTGCCTGTGATGCATGGTTCTTCCATAATTCCTTATGAAACTTTGTCACCGCTGTCTGCTATATTTCTTTGATGCTTGGTCTCTAGGGCAAGGAACATGGCAAGGGTGCTAATGAAATTACTGAGGATTCTTTGAGGCTCGGCCTCCTGTTGGCTTTTGTTTAATTGAGTGCTTCCTCAATTACATGTGTTGCACAGTGGGGAAGTGCCATAAGTTAGTGAACTTGGGTGAAGATCTAGGGGGGTGATTTTTCTCATATTCCTCACACATGCCTATAGGATTATCTTCTGGAACTACAGGACCTCATTCTTCTAACCGTGAGTCTACAATATATTCTGAGTTAATTATTGTCCTGGTTCCATTTTTTAGGATATCTGTGATTTGTGTCATATTTTTGTTCAGGAAGGTTATACAGCCAGTCCCCGACTTACATCGTTCCGACTTACATACGTCCCCTAGTTACAAACGGAGACTTATGGGGCGTGGCTGACATTCAACACTAAGTCACGCCCCATGATAACCAAGTGCCAGCATGCCACAGCTGCACATGAGATACAGAACATTAGGTGAAATCTTCTTAAAAAAAAAGGCCACAGACAGCAAAACAAATGTAAAAACCATTCCCTGCACTATCCAAAACTTAAAAAAAAAATGTTTTGCTGGAATTACATTTAATAAATGTACCTGTTCCGTCTTACATACAATTTCAACTTAAGAACAAACCTACAGTCCCTATCCCGTTTGTAACCCGGAGACTGCCTGTATATATTTTATCTTGGCTTTATTAAAAGTCCCCTTCTTCCTTTTAGCCTTAAATGCTGTTTCTGGAAATTTCATAGTATTTTTGGGTTGGGACTTGCAATATCCCCTAATTTATTCACTTGACAGATTTTTCAGAAAATCTGTTGTGGATCCATGACAAAAATCAGAGGTGATACCCCAGACAGAATCCATACAGATTTCGTTGTGGAATGCATGTAGACATGAGGCGGAAATCTACATGAAAACATGCCATGTGAACAAGGCCCAAGTTTGGTTTATGTTAAAGGGGTTGTTTCACCATGCTGTTTCACAGAGTAACAGGCAGCTTTAGATTCACACTCAATCCTCCTGGTTAGGTTGTGGGTGGTTCTATAGCAGTAATTAGCATATTAGCTCTGTATTCCCAGCTCTTCTTATTGGAGCAACATGACTGCAGGAGATCTAATTTAAATGATTACAGTAAAGTTACATCCAGGCACTTACAGGAGATGTCTCTGAAGAGTTGTTGTTTCTCTTCATCTGTCCCAGACCGCCATGACGACTTCTCCCGGCCACAACTCTTCACTGTAAAATTTACAAAACAAACATCTTAGACGCAATTTATCAGCACTTCTCTACCAATTCCTATTTCTTTACAAAAACTCCCCATCTATAGCACCTCATATGGTAGCCATGTAATAGCCCCTGTAGCCAGACAGTAGCCCCTGTAGCCATATAGCCATGTAGTAGCCACTGTGGCCATGTAGTAGCCCATGTATCCAGACAGTAGCCCCTGTGGCCATGTAGTAGCTCATGAAGCCAGGTTGATGCCTCTATAGCCAGGTAGTAGTCCCTTATAGCCAGGTAGATGCCCCTATGGCCAGATAGTAGTCCCTTATAGCCAGATAGATGCCCGTAGGGCCATTTAGATCCCTCCTTTTGTCATTTTAGATCCCCCTATAGCCCGGAAAGTGGTTCCCTTATAGCCAAGGGGATCCCAAAACCCATAGCCCAGTTAGTGTCCCTTATACCGGGAATGCCCATAAAGTCATTTAGTCCCCCCTATAGCCAGGTAGTTTCCCCTTGTAGAAAACCCGTCCCCCCTTTGGGGGCCAAGAGGGGCCCCCGGTAGCCAGGCAGTGCCCCCATGTAGCCAGGTAGAAGCTATTTTTGAAATAAAAAAAAAAATTACTAAACCCATGCCACATCCCAGGGTCCCTCCCTTCCTTTTCCGGGGAGTTTGCAGATCTGTAAGCTGCTTACGTAAACCCAAACCGCTTACGCCATCTTTCGCTCCCAAGATCTCCGGGGGCCGCCAAAAAGGCTGCCGCCCCCAAGAGACCCCCACCTCGAAAGGGGGGGGTGGGGGGAAAAAAGGGGCCCCTTGCCCCCCTGCGCCCCTGATAAAAAAGGGAAAAGGGGCAGGACGGGAAAAATCCGCCGCCTCCTCCCTGTCCCCAACAGCTGCAATTTATTAAAGGGGCTCCCCCCTCCTTTGGCGGGGAAAGGGTTTGGGGCCCGCTGCGCCCCCTTTTTTTATTTGAGCTTCGGGCCCCGGGGCGATCGCCCCCCCCCTTTTTTTGCCCGCCCCTGGGAAGGCCCGGCTAAAAATTTTTTGTTACACTTTTGTTTGAAAAATGTATGAAATTTGACCTTTTAATATTAATCTGTGGGTTTTATGGAAAAAAAGGTGACAAGGGCAATGGGAACATTTTGATAAAATATATAAGTAGAGGAAAAGGTCCCCAGCCCGGGGGGGTTTATAGGCCCCAAGAAAAACATTTTTTACCAAAACTTTTTTTTTGCAATTTATGACTCAACTAGTAGTATATATGAAGCCAAAAATAGTACTCAAATTGCTCAGAGAGATCTATATAGTGACCAAAGCAATGCTGTGTGAGCAATGCTGAGATCATATCATGGTCTAAATACACCCGAAAATAACCAGACAGCTATAGGACATAATTATCAGTTTCTAGACCTTACAGAAATGGAGCACAAGTCTAACAGGTCAGACCTGGTGCAGGGATTGTGCCCTTTTGTAAGGCTCAGACACTTATCAGTCATGTGATGGTTTCGCAATATGTCTCAGACCTTTAAACGACGAAAAGGGGTTTTCCATAAAAACAAACTGATTTCCCCCTTTCAGTTCAGCCAGTGATGGGGTGGGTTTAAAAAAATCTGAAAAGCTGGGTCTCCCACAATCAGCACAATGCTTTTCTAAGTACAAAAAGTTTTTTCCCTGCATGTGCCCGAAACCCGGTTTAAGTCAAATATTTAAAAAGCCTATCTTTCTCGCTCCAATTTTGTTTTTGGGGACCCAACCACCACCAAAATTCAAAAGAGAGACCATCCCATTGGGAATTAGATATATTAGAATGCGTGCCTCAATTTCTCTTTGGAAAACTTTAACCCTCTTTTTTCCAGTGTAAATAACCTATTAATAACCTATTAATAAAATATCACCTTTATTCTTCAATAATTAAAGGAGTTGTCTCATTACAAGCTTTCAGCCTAAGTCCCTGAGCCTGGCAGGGGAACTGAGGGGGGGGCTTTTTATTGCCTCCTCTCCTCCCTCTTCCCCCCCCCCCCTCAACAAACAAAAAGCTCCCCCTCCATAACTTCTATACATTTGGGAGGAGGGGGGGGGGGGGGCCCCAGGGGGTTTTTTTGCCAGAGGGGTTTAAACCCCGGTTTTTCCCTGCCAGTCCCCGCTTGGGGGCTCTTTCGCTCGTCCCCCCACAGTCGGGGGAAAAGGAAGAGCTGATCAAAGAGTGGGGGGGCCAGAGCAGGGGGATGCAAAATGTTCCTAAAACCCCCCCTTTTTGGGATACAAATCTAAACTCCAGCAACAAAAAAACCCTGTTTAGAACAGACCCCAGGGCAACGTGGGAAAATGTTTCTATACCAGGATGTTCACTATTAAAACCAAGCATGAAAAGGGATTCACCCTCCCCTGATCTGTATTGTTTTAGTAAAAGTTACAAACTCCCCAGACACATCATGATTAAAGTTAAAACACAGGAAACCACAGCTTTCCCCATCTAATCTGGTTGAAGAGCAGGAGGAAACAGGGACACCCCAGGTTTAAAACCAGGCAGCATGACACAGAACCAGAGCCTTTCCCCCTCCCTCCCCAAAAGAAGCATTCTGGGCGGGGGGGGGCTCTCTGCTCTGACCTGTATTCGAGGCTGATGAGTCATACAGACCTGACAGCCATGAGATAAGGAACAACAGGTCTGCGCTAAAAGAGATTTTTAAACTGATGTTTCTCCTACTAACAGGGGTTTAAATCAAATAATAGGGCATTTGTAATGAAAAATAAATGCAAAGCGCTTGGGTTTTTTAAAAATCTTTTTAAATTAAAAACCCCAAACATTTTAAAACATTTCCCATCCTAGCTTACTCTAAAATATTACCTAAACACTAAAAAGTCACCGTGGTGGTGAAACATGTCGAGGGCAGGTAGGGGGATTGTAATGCTCTATATTTTAAACATCTTAGCACTTTCCCCCTGTTGCAACCCTTTACAAAAATGGGGAATATTTGAATAAACTGAAAAGAATGATCGTAACCCCCGATTTCAAAGAATTTCAAACAGTGGGCTTATTTCATAGGAACATTTTTTTGGGAATAAATTTTGAAAAAACTTGGTTAAATTTTTTTTTCTGAAGCCCCATTTCAATTTCCAGTACCATTAATAAACCCATTTTTCAAAGCTGACTTTAAAGGGGGGTTTTAACCCTGCCTTTTTTTACAGAGCCAAAAGCCGCTGTTATTCCAAAGCAATCCTGTCCCCTTCCTCGTCAGACTGGCAGTGACTAGCATATCAACTCCATATTCAAAGGACTTCTAAATTCCCTGACATGAGAGCATGATAGGTTTATCTGAAGTGCAGAGAAGCTCCAGAGCTAAAGTAAACAAATGTAGTTAATCTCTTTGTTTGTGAGTCAATAAAAACAAGATCTCAGCTTCCAGCCCTTTCTTGTGCCCCCCTGTTGATGACGTCATCCCGGGGTATCAATAAACAAACCGGGAGGGGAAGCAGGCCGGTAACCTAAAAGAAACCCAAGTCAGGTAGAAACTCTTATTTTCCTTCCCCAATCCAAAAAAAACAAAGCAATATATTTGGGGAAAAATTTTTAAAATTTTTTTTTCCCTTTCATGTTAGAAAGCTAATCTTTTTAGGGGAACAAAACCCCTTTAAAGGGTTTTTGGGGGCCCGATTGTTTAATGAATATAAGACACATTATAATGAAAATAATATGGTTTTAGTTTATAATTATTATTTTTAATCAATGATTAAAAATTATAAATAACAAGTTAGAGAAAATTAGAACTTAACTATAACAAAAAAAATCCATATAATTTTTCAAAGGGTAAAATGCATTATTTTTTTTTGTAATAATACACTCATACGTTTTAAAATCGTGCCAAAAACACCCAACTCAAACCAGGTTTTAGGAAACCATTATCTTTTGTTTTATTAAATTATTTACAATAGCTGGGGTGTGTTAAACGGTTGACAAAAAGTGGGTAGATAAATTTTAACCCCTTAACAACCTTAACTATGCTTTCCCGGCTTTTGGGGGTTTTCGCCCCCTGGACATGCTACTTTCCTGGGGATCGCGCGGCTCTAAGCAATTCGCGCGACCGTTTCGGGGTGTCAGCGTATATTACCTCTTAATTATCCGACGACAGTCGCAATAACTAAGGCAACGCAGGAGGAACGCTCCTCCCGTCCTGTCGGCGACAGCAGCCACATGGGGCGCTGCGTGTGCCTTCCCGGGGGTTTGTCGTGACTTTCACAAACCCCGGGCCGTGGCCCTGTGGGCTGTCCCCACGGACTGACGTTACCATAGAACCAGTCGGGGGCCGGACACGGGTTGGCCAAGGTAGGCACCCTGGGGCGCCTCCCTCAGCCTACCCCTAAGGGGCCCCGCAGGGCCCCGACCCCGCCGGCTCCAGGCCGCGCCGGGGCCTAAGCGCCGGGGGGCCCCTGGACCGTTTCTGGGGAGCGAGAAAAGGCCTCCCGCCCCCAAACAGTGCGGGGCCCCCCCCCCAGGACCGGATCCTCCTTTGAGCTGCAGGGCCACACAGGGGGGCCGCCGGTCCTCATACCCCTGAGGGCCCGCCGCGGCTCCGGCCCCACTGGAAAGCGTCGGATGAAGTGATGTCACGCACCTCCCCCCCCCTCCTGGCGCACAGCGCGTCACAGCCGTGCCCCGGGGAGCTCCGAGGAGCGCGCGGTTTGAAGAGGACAAAGGGGCGCGCCCCGGGGAAAAAGGGTAATATTAAGTTTTTGTTTTTAAGTGCCTGCCTGGGGCCCCCCCATATTCTGCCTGTGGCCCCCAAAAACGCCTCCCCTGGGCCCCCTATACCCGCCTGGCCCCTAAAAATGCCTGCCTGCGGCCCCCCTAAAAGTGCCGCCCCCCCAAAATTTCCTGCCTGTGGCCCCCAAAATTGCCTTTTGCCCCCATACCCTCCCCTGGGGCCCCCTATAATGCCTGCCTGGGGCCCCCTATATTCTGCCGGGGCCCCCCATACCCCTTTTCCTGGGGCCCCCTATAATGCTGCCTGCGGCCCCCAAAATTCTACTGGGGCCCCCCCATACGCCGCCTGGGGGCCCCCTAATCCCACCTGGGCCCTTAAAATCCTGCCTGTGCCCCCTATATTCTCCGGGGCCCCCCAACGCCTGCCTGGGGCCCCCTATAACCTGCCGCGGCCCCTAATTCTCCTTTGGCCCCCATACGCCCCCCCCCCCGGCCCCTTAATGCCTGCCTGGGGGCCACCATAATCCTGCCTGCGGCCCCCTAATGCCTCCCCGGGGCCCCCTATTTTCTGCCGTCCCCCAAAATCCCCTTCCGTGCCCCCTATATTCGGCCTTGGCCCCCTAAAAACCTGCCTGGGGCCCCCATAATGCCTGCCTGCCTGCGCCACCTATAATGCCGTTTGGGGGCCCCCTAATTCTCCCTTGGCCCCCTTACGCCTGTCTGTGGCCCCCATATCCTCCCGTGGCCCCCTATATCCCCCTTGGGGCCCCCTATAATACCTGCCTGGGGCCCCCTAAATACCTGCCTGCGGCCCCCTTAAATGCCTGCCGGGTGCCCCCATAAGCCTGGCCTAGCCCCCATACGGCCCCTGGGCCCCTATTTTCCCCCTTTGGGGCCCCCAAAACGCCTCCTAGCCCCTGTACGGCTGCCTGTGGCCCAATGGCCTGCCTGTGGCCCCCATAAGCCTGCCGGTCCCCCATACGCCTGCCGGTCCCCTAAAAAAACCCTGCCTGAGCCCCCATACGCCGCCTGGGGCCCCTATACCCTGCCTGAGTCCCATACGCCGCCTGAGCCCCATACGCCGTTTTGGGCCCCATACCCTGCCTGGGGCCCCCAAAAACGCCTGCCGGGGCCCCCCATAACGCCTGCCGGGCCCCCATACGCCTCCCCGGGCCCCCAAAAACCCCCTGGCCCCCATACGCCTCCCTGGGACCCATTCCTGTCTTGACCCTATACGCCTGCCTGTGGCCCCTATACCCTGTCTTGGCCCCTACCCTGCCTGGCCCCATACGCCTGCCTGGGGCCCCATACCCGCCCTGGGGGCCCCTATACCCGCCTGGGGCCCCCCAACGCCTCCCCTGACCCCTTTAAACGGCTCCCTGTGGCCCCTATATGCCTGCCTGGGCCCCCATAGCCTGCCTGGTGCCCCCATACGCCTCCTGGGGCCCCCATATGCCTGCCTGGGCCCCATACGCCTCCCTGAGCCCCCATACCTGCCTTACCCCCTACGCCTCCCCAACCCCTAGCTAAATTTTTGCCTGAGCCCACTATATACCTGCCAGTCCCCAAATTTTTAATACACCTGTCTAAGGGACAATACTATTTTCCTACCGGTCAAAGGGGGACAATATCAAATCCCTTTCCTGCTAAGGGGACTTATATACCTATAATTAAGAATAACGGAAATGGGGGAAATCTAAGATATTTTTCCAAATCCTCAGGGCGAGTCGGGCCGGGACAACAGCATAAGGTGTAACCGATGGAGAAAAAAGGGGAAAGTGAACGCGCTGTCAGAAAAGACGTCCCCTTGGGAGTCACAAAAAAGTAACTGCAGTGAATCATTTATATGTCGCAGAGCGTCTACAACAACTAGGGGAATCTACCACTATCTGGGCACGGATGGGGGTGGGATATTTTTTCAGGCCGTGTACAGCGATAGTCACATTGGGGGGGCTTTGGTTTAGGGGGCTGGCAGGGTTATTTTAACCTTAAGTAGTAATAGTTTTGGGGCTTGGTTTTTTAGGTGTTTTTATAACAACATGCGCTGGTAGATTTGCTCCATTACGTGGGTTATTTATGACTGTTATTTTTGGGGATTAAAACTTTTATACGGAGGGGGGGCATTTTGAAAAAGCAAATTTTTCAGGGCTGTTTCATTGTGCAGTGACGCTGAGGAATGGGCGGGGGGCTATGTGGGTGTCAGAAAATTAGTGACAGGACCCGCAGGGGGAAGAATTTGGTGTGTGGGGGGGGGGGGGTATTTTTTTTTGAGCGAGGGGGGGGGGGGCGCCATTGGCTTACCGCCTAGGCACCAAAATCCCTTTTCCCGGCCCCCGGGAAACCCGTCCCAAAACAACAAGCTAGACTGATTCCATGAAAAGAGGGGCTAAGATTTCTCATTTAAATCCCTATGGGGAAAAGTAAAAAAAAAAAAGTGAAAAAGTAAAAAAAAAGTAAAAATGGAAAAAAAAAGTAAAACACAAACACGAAAAAAAAAATAAAAAAACACTAACCTCCTTTTCCCCCCTTTACAAACGCCAATCGCCCAAAAAGATCAAAAATAAATAAAAATACCCATATTTTATCGCCCGCTCGTAACGAACTGCCCATAAATCTTTTATGTTAATTTTCCCAGTGAACGCCCTAAAAAAAACACAAAAAAAAACACAGAAATTTTAAAATTTTTGTTCACCCGCAGCAAAAAATGGAAAAAAGTGATCAAAAACTCCTATAAACCCAACTGGACCAATTAAAACTCATTTCCCGCAAAAAAAAAAATCCTAAAAAGCTCTGTATACCAAAAAAAAAAAAAAAGTTTTGGCCTCAAATATAGCGATGCATAAATATTCTTTACACACCCAAAACACTTTTTTTTTTTTTTTTAAAATGTTTAACAAAAAAAACATATAAATTGGGGATCGGCCATAACTTCGACCCACGAGTAACTAACTTTACGATCTGCCATGAGCGTGTTAAAAAAAAAAAAAAAAAAACACACTAGGATTGCAGTATTTTTTTTCACTCTGCCTTCCCCAAAAACGGATTTAAAACTGATCAAAAAGTCTTTCCCCCCAAAAATGATACCAAAAAAACGTCAACCTCCACAAAGAAAAAGCCTGTTTCACAGCTCCATACACAGAAAAATAAAAAAGTTTTTGGCTCCAATTATGGGAACAAAAATGTGTTTTTCCGTTGAATACAAGTTTTTTATTTTTAAAAGCCGTAAAAAAAAAAAAAAATATACAAATTGGGTATTTCTTTTAAACGATCGACCTGCTGAGTAAAGCAGCATTCTATCAACGCAGAGTGACCGCTATAAAAAAAAAAAAATAAAAACACACCAGGGTTTCTGTAAATTTTTTCAAAACCCTCACAAAAAAATTAATAAAAAGTGATCAAATGTTGTATGCACCCACAATGGTACAATAAAAGCATCAATTCCCCCCGGGAAACAAAAAGGGCCCTACCCAAAAACGCACCAGCAAAATAAAAAAAGTTATACTTCAGAATGACAACAAAAAACGCAATTTTTTTTAAAACCAAATTTTTATTTTTGTAAAAGTAATAAAACATAAAAAAAAATATAAAATTTATACCATTGCAATTTTACCACCCCCTAGTAAAGTTATCACATCATTTACACGCACACGAAAGCTGTAAAATTTAAACCCAAAAAACAATGGGGAACGCGTTTTTCCCCCCCCTTTTCATGGCCAATCAAAAAAAACGATGGAACACCCTTTTCCCAAAAGCACAATACAACCCCTATAGAATCCAAGGGGTTTTGAACCAAAAGGGCGCTTCTGGAAGATTTTACCTGTTCTGGTTCTTGGTGGGTTGCAAATGCGCATGGCCCCACCAAAACTGCGTTCCAAAGCCAAAAGCGCTCCCTCCCTTATACCCCTGCCATGCGCCCCAAAAGCATTTACCCCACATTAAGGATTTGCCAACTTGAAGAAAATTTCTTAACAAAGTTTTTTGGGGTTTTTTTTTCCAGATTCCTTGTAATATAAACATTTTAAGCTAAAATTGAAGATTATTGGAAAAAAATTTTTTTTAATTTTTACACCTAAGCAAAAAAAAAATTTGTGAACACCTTGGGGTCTAATACTCACACACCCCTTAATATACCTTTAAGGGGGGAGTTTCCAATATGGGTCTTTTAGGGGGGTTTATTAATTTTTTTGCACCCTTTGGCTCCCAAACCTGAAAAGGGCCCCTAAATAAAAAATCAATTGAAAATGAGACCCCAAGTCCATAGGTGCTTCTCCTATTCGGGTTTATGTTGACCAAATAATCACTAGGGCCACATATGGATATCTCTAAAAAAGGCAGACCTGGGAAATGAATTAAATTGCATTTTCCAATTACATTTACCGTATTCCAGTGAATAATGATAAATATTGAAAACTGCAAAAATAGTGAATTTTGAAATTTTACCTCCATTTTTCTTTTTAATTTCTGTGAAATACCTAAAGGGTTAACAAACTTTCCAAAACACTGTTTTAAATACTTTAAGGGTCTATTTCTTAGAATGCATCATTTAGGTGATATCTTTTAAAATACAGGCCCCTCAAAGCCACTAAATTTGGACTGTCCCTAAAAAAATTTTAATCGCCCAAATTTTTCTTAAAATTGAGAAATTACTACTAAAATTTTTAAGCCCTCTAAATTTAAAAAAAAAGGACATTTTAAAAAATTAAAGCCCCCCATAGGATATTGTTAATGCAGTTTAAACTATTTTGTGGGGAATAATTATCTGTCTTTCACGCAACTTTTTGGGAAATTTCAAAAACACAAAAATTTGTCAAAATTTTTATAAATTTTGATATTTTTCACAAACAAAAAGGATTTATGGGTAAAATTTTCTTACTAACTTTAAAACCCCAGTTTCACGAGAAAACAATCTCTGAATCACATAGATAGGTAAAGTTCAAAAAGTTATTCCACTAAAGTGAATTCAAATTCAAAAAAAGGGGGTTCAAAAGGCCAAAACTGGCTGGGTCCTTAAGGGGTTAAAGAGTAGCATTTCAGGTTATATCACATCAGTATGATGATGGAGCTGTTTTTTTTCTTCTGTGACACAAAAAAATGTGTGCTTACTGACATCTATGGGGAAATCAGTAAAAGTTTAAGGGGTTTTCCCATTTCGTTGATTAGCTTAAAACATGTAGGCAAAAAGTAAATAAGAATAAACTATTACCAAAATATCATTGTTGTTCTGATTTTGCCTTTATGGAAGGAACCAACCCTCAGCCTATTCAGGAAGTATTAGAGCCCGTAATGCTGGCACTGGAATAGCAGGAGCTGTGAAACAGCATAATGGGGTTAATAGATAAATACTACTTTTTAACAAACAAAACATTTTATTTCAAATGTTTTAGTTTAAATTGCTGAAAGTATGTTGAAGGTAGTTTTACACACAGCATTTCGCCTTACAGGATATAAAAAAAATTGCAATATTTTTGTTGCAGCTTTTTTTTATCGTTTTTTTCCCAAATGAGTCCTATTGTGGAATATAAATGACTGCACAACTACATACTGGAGAGAAACAAAACGCGATTTCTACGTCTCGAGGTAAACAATGGAGACGTTCGCTTTATTTCCAATATAGTCGGGATGGCAGAGGGGTATATAACAAAGACGTGGCGAGCATAGCCTACGCGTTTCAGGAGCAATTTCCAACTCCCTTTGATCACAGGAGATGAGGCATGCAGGTAACAACTCAAATAAACAGATTAAATAGGGAACTGATCGTTCATACAAACGATACATCATTTTCCTCGATCACATACATAATGGTAAACACTGCCTTGATATAAAAAACTTCTAAAAATTATTTAATATCTTTGCTTAACCACACTTCATCTATATACAATCTAATACTGTTTATGAAAAGAGTATTAAGGGGTTGATTAGGTGTTGTATGGGGATAATAGATATATGCTAGTGGTCGTTACACGTGATTTAACCCCGCTGGTAATCTGAGGATGTGCAGCTCCCATAATCCAGAATGGCTTGTCCTCTCGCAACCTGACCTTTCGTTGTCCAGTCCTCCACCTCTTTCTGAGGGCATTCTAGTTCTTTTCTATGCCAAAAAAGGATAGACATGCTACATCACCAGCATGTTCTTCTGTGAAATGCGTTTTGTCTGCCCCGGAATAGGTATCTGTGCCCTTTATCTGAAGGTTGTTAAAATGCCTCCGCTATTCTAGTTATTTTTTCAATTTTCTATGTGCTGCATCCTATATAATAAATGTATCACATGTTATGCGGTACATTGAATCACCAATATACGATGTGGGTCCGAGACACAATTAATGGAATTTTCTGTATATTAATAATCTTTCTTGATGTCCTTGAGTATTCTAGAATGTTTTTTGTTTTGTTGACAAATTAATGCCTGTACATATTACCATACTGCGTCCTCTCGCATGGGAAAGAAAGCCCCGCGATCGGTGCGTTTTTGTTGTTTGGGTTGCCTTTTTTTTTTTTGTGGACGTGCGGAGGGTGTTTTTGTGCGGAAAGCCAAGTTTTTTTTTTATTCTTTTGTGCTTTTAAAAATACTCGTGAGATTTCATTCCCTATGGTGATAATATATTTCTTTAGGAAACACTCAAACATCAGGGCCCTTCCCTCTACAATATTTTAGCCAATACATGTCTGTCTAAGTATTGTTGATTGTTTGTAGAATAATTTTTTTTATTTTTTTTCAACAGCTAGTATTATATGGGTGTAGAAATAGACCAGATTTTGTTTTTGTTATTGTTTTTTGATGATTCCTTTACCTTTCCTTCCCAAACATTTGTTAAATAAGATAATCATGTGTTTTTTATCCTGTATTTACCAAAGTGCTCGATTTAGTTTATGAGTTTTATTATAAACACCCTATCTTTATAATCTTATTTATATGTTTTATTCTTTTTCTTTTATTTTCGAAATCATCATCATTGGTGCAGCCCTCTCGCCCGTATTGAAAAATACACCCAGGTGATGGCATTAGAGTGTGAGTTTAGAATGGCTACTTATCTGTTCCCTCAAAAATTGCATTCCCATGGTGGGGTTTTATGATAATAAAGAGGTAGTTACCTTGCATAGTGTGTATCCCTCAAACAGGACATCCAAAAATGGAATTTTTTTTTCTTTGTCCCATACATGCGTGAAATCTCAGGTCTCAGAGCATTAAATTAACATATTCCATAAACTCCGGTTAGTGGACTCCACATCGTGACCCCAAAACAATCACGAGGGTCATCGATGTACGCCCATACCGAGGAGCATACATTACCAAATGGGGGTTACCAATGTCAACAAGAAGTGCCTGTTTTGATCCACCACGCCATATAGATGGTTCCGCCGCTGGAGGGGAAGAAGTGTATCCCCCATTGGGTACTCCCATGCATTGCAAATAGTAATTGCCATCAAATATAAAGTAACTGTTTTTCCCATGAGGAAATCCACCTCTCCAATAGGAATAATTTTAGATCCCTCATCGTAATGGCTGGTATTTAATAAGATGGCATTGTAGGGCTGGCAACACCTGTTCCAAGAGGTATATTTTTGAGTAAAGACCAAGCTACATCTAAAACTCATGCCATGTGTAGTTGGTCGACCATGTGAAATCCTGAAATGCCTGCATTACCATTTTAATCTTGTCTTTTGCAAATATCCAGGGGAATTTTTGGAACTAACGCTGATAGATAACTAATCAAAAAAAGTGCTTAGTTTCTCTGTAATATATTATTTCCGACTAGTATACAATCGGTCTTAAAACCTAGAGGGAATTCCTTTTGTGTATCTTCGGGGATACCATAGACAAATAGGGGTTTGTGTGGTTCCTTTATTTCCAAATATCTTTTTAATTTTCTCATCTATGGCCCCTAGATATATGCCCTCCCTCTAAAAGTTTTAAGAAATTTTTTTTGCGTTAATGCACTCGCGCTGGGTAATCTTTTTTATTTATAAAATAAAAAAAATTAAAATAAAAATATAGTTAAATTAAATAAGTAAATAAAAAAATTAAAATATATTTTATAAAAACTTATTATATATACAAATATTTACACAAATATTAAAAATTAAATATAAATTTAAAAAATTTTTAAATTATAATTTAAATATATAAAAAAAAAATAAATAAATATATTTTTAATATTATATAAAAATAATAAATTTAAAAAATTTAAAATAAAATAAAAATTTAAAACATTTTAAAAAACATTTTAAAAAAAAGCCTAATTTAAATAAAAAATATTAAATAATTAAAAATAAATAAATAACCCACTTATAAATTAAAATTTCCGGTAGAGGTATTGTGATGTCCTCAAATGATATTCATACATAATTGTTTCATACAAGACAGAATCCATTATAACTGGTTTGCCCCTCCCTTATCCGCTTTCTTTATTATCCAGTATATACATTTTCCTTTAGTTCTTTTATTGCTTGTTTTTCTTTAAACTGATGTTATATTTTCTTTTTATTACATTATTATACAAATTGATTTATCATTTAATTAATTTTCTAGATCTCGCTCCATAAGTGGCCTGGAAAGCATCCATTGCCACTGAGCGAGATTTTAGGCGCGGATAAAAATGAGGGGGTTTTACCGTATTTTATTTTACATCATGTATCAACATATATTTTTCGTTTCGTTTTCATTGTCTTCCAGCATTTTTCAGGGTAATAAGGGCTAGCTGATTCATTGAACATCATATCAGCGTAGTTTCATTAATTCAGCTTATCTTGTATGTTTGTGAGGTCTTTTACTAATTCATATAATGCTGGATCTTCTAGAATGTTCTTCACAAATACTTTTTTTAACCTGTCAGCGTCCTTATGAATTTTATTAATGTCCAGCATGATTTCAAATAATTTTTAAAATCCCTATGGGAGTGAAATAAGACCTTGTTTTTAAAACTGGAAATTTGTGCTTCTGTTAGAATTGCTGGTGGGATTAAGCATACTACATTATATTCATGTGTATTGTCAAGATCATTTAAATTCCTATCATTTCCTACTTTTTGTTTTTCTATCCTCGACCTATTTTGTTTTTGTTTATTGGGTTGGGTCCTCCGCCGAATAAGTCGCCCCTGGAGCAAACCGGTCAGTCGGAAGGTTTCCAGGACACACACAAAAACAGTTTTTTTGCTGAAGGTTATGTTGTTCATTCCCTCCCCTTTCCCTTTGTTCTTCCTGGTAAGAGATCTTTCCATTGATTGTGGTCTGATTCAGATGATAGCGGCTTCTGTATGTTCCATATCGAAAAACTTACTTCCTTTTGTTTTCCTTCTGCAATAACTCCTTGAGGATCGTAAGATAGTGACCTAAGAATTGCTCCTGATACAGGATAAAAAACAACATGGATTACTTATTTAACAAATGTTGGGAGGAAAGTAAAGAATCATCAAAAAACAAAAACAAAAACGTCATTTCTTAACACCATATAATACTAGCTTGAAAAAAAAAAAAATATTTCTCAAAAACAATCAACCATACTTAGACAGGACAATGTATTGGCTAAATATTTTAGGAAGGGGTCAGATGTGTACCTAAAAGAAATATCACCATAGGTAATGAAAATCTCACCGAGTATTTTTAAAAGCCAAAAGAATAAAAAATTTGGCATTTCGGCAAAAAGTGCTTCTTCCATCGGAGGACCGCAGAATGTTAATATGTGGCAAAATGCACACAAAACAAAAACCTTCAGAGAATACTCAAGGACACAAAAAGAATAATAATAATACTGAAAATTCATTAATTGTGACTCCGAGACCACATCGTCTATGGTATTCAATTGTACAACATGTGATAAATTAAATATAGGATGCAGTCTCTAGAAAATTGAAAACTAGAATAGCGGAGCAATCGTTAACAACATCAATAAAGGGCACATTACCTATTCAGGGGCATCAAAGCATTTCACTAGAAGAACATGCTGTGATTATTAAGCAGTCTATCCTTTTTTGGCATAGAAAAGAAAAAAAATAGAAAAAAAAATAATGCCCTAGAAAGAGGTGGAGACTGGCAACGAAAAGTTACAGGTTGCGAGAAGGCCTTCAGGATTCAGGAGCTGAAACCAGAATACCATCGGGGTAAAATCATCCGTAACGACCTAGCATATATCCAATAACCCCCTACAACACTCTATCAACCCCTTGAATACCTCTTTTCATACAGTAACATAGATGTATAAGATGAAGAGTGGTTCTAAGCAAAGACTATCTGAACATAATTTTTCTAGAAGTTTTTTATATCAATCAGAGTATATCCCATTAGTATTGAAAGAGGAAATGACGTTATCGTTTTCAATGACGATCAATCCGCTATTTCTAATCTGTTTATTTGAGTGTTTACCTTGCATGCCGTGAACAAGGGAGTGGAATTGCTCCTGAAACGCTAGGCTGCAACGCCAAACGGTTTTTTTTTCCTGTTTTATATACCTCTGCACCGACTATATTGAAATAAAGAACTCCTCCATTGTTTACCTCGAGACTGTGGACATCGCTTTTTGTTTCTCTCCGTATGATTCATTGTTCCTGCAACTGAAGGACGAATTATCCAGCCGATAGTTAGGAGAAGTGCAATCACGGGGACTGAGCCAGTCACTTTACTGCAATCAAGGTGACTGACAAAACTACTAGTTTGCAAACTACATAGTCGAGTCACATTATTTTGACCATCAGGTAATATTCTGAATAAGGTTGTCACAGGTATCTGGAGCCATGCTGACTATATCCCACAGTTGCTGGATGATGTGTGGCGGAGGATCCATAGAGTGAATATGATGATCGAGATGGTCCCACAGATGCTCAATTATGTTCAAGTCTGGGGATTTACGGGTCATGTCAGATGTGACATGTCTCATTGTCTTGCTGGAAGATCCCATATGCCCCAAGGAATCAGCATGTGTGAGCGTAGATCAGCAAGGATGAACCCAAATCAGGTGAACCTCCTTCCACATGCATGAGTGGCCCAGAGGATGCCATGAAAACATTCCTCGGACTATAACGCTGCCACCACCAACTTGTTTTTCTTTCTAGAAAAAAAAAAAAAACAAAAAACAATCGTTTGATAAAGAAGAAAATCGTGACTTGTTAGAGAAAGACAATTACAGAGGATTCAATTTCCAGGTTCTGCTGGAAAACTGAGGACTTTTCTGCCAATGCAACTTCATTAGCAGAAGTGCTGTGACCATCCATCGTCTTTGGAGCCCCATACTCAGTAGTGTTCAAAACTTTTGCTTTAAACATCTATCTGGCATTAACTGGATTCTAATTTTGGTAGGTGAGCTGCATCCACTCTAATCCCACACAAACCATGTGGCCTATCCCACCAACCCGTAGCCCATCCACCCTGCACAGTTTCAGATATGCTGCCACCCTTGACCCAAAATCATCCCTTTTTGCAACACTGACAAATTATCTCTTTTTACCCATGACAGCAATGAGTTATATGTGTGCGGACAGCCTTTCACACACTTTATATATCTGTGTTGACACAGAGGTGGCAGAGGATAGGATGGGGGTTACAGTGAATTTTGATATTGTCATGGTGGCTCTCACCCCAGATCTCTCATACTACCCTGGAACACTACAGTAAATGGATGGGATCTACATTAACTGGAGTAGGGCTTTGTGTTCCTCCAGTGTTTCTCCCCCTGCCACACATAAATGATAATGGAGACACCCTGTCCTGATGGTGAGGTGAGGTGTCCTTGATGTTGCGAGCAGAATACAGATGGGGCAAAGTAGGTTAGCAGATAACAGTTCCTTAACTCTCAAGCAAGATTTTACAACCAAGAAGCAGTCTTTTCATTGATATACTTTACCAATCTTAAATTGGCATCTGAAAGCAGGGGTTGGCACCAAATCTAGTTCCAGACTTTAATTATTTCTAGTACAGGAGCTTACTTGCTCACCACAAGCGATCTGGAATAACTTTTTAGAACAAGTGGGTTAAGCATAGACCAAGGCTAGCTAGTCCATCACTGAAGACTATGCGAGGGTTTAGCTCCACTTACTTTCTCCTCATATACTCTTCACTATACAGGCTTCTCTCCTGGCTCTTGTCAGCTCTTCCCCTATTCCGCCTTCCCTAGACATCTCCAGATAGCCCTACTTGTTCCTTTCTTAAACTTGGGGCGAAAAGACATGGAAAACTATTCTCTGGACCCGTAGCCGCATAAGTCCAGGTCCTAATCCACTTGGTTTACATAATTGAAGCAACTTAACAGACTAAGAACTAACTACCCACTAAAATACCGAACTCAGGATCTTTTATACCTTTGGCTACACAGTGGTTACATAGTAACCACCTTTGCTTTCAGGAGCTATTCGAAGGTCAATAGATATAGGACCCACATAAAATTTAGGAGTGTACTCCCATACACAATATAACCAGCATATTCACCTATTGACACTGATTTCCTTCATGAGCTATGGTCACTGCTGTGTTGCTGCATTATTTGTGGATTTGTGGCAAATTCTTTTTTCAATTTCTAAAATGTTTCCATAGGTTTTTCCTACCAGGATGTGTGAAAAACACCAAATAAAGCATTTTGGATACTCAATAAACAGAAAAGAAAACGAACATAAAAACGCTTTTAAAAACATAATGCACAATCTTTTGAAAATTAATGCACTTTTTACATAAAGCCATCATCAATCCCTTCCTGCTGCTCCTATGTTGATTTTTTTTGTCGCAAACGTTTTTCCCCCTTTCTTGCCCAGGAGCCATAAAGTTTTATGTTTTCCGTCCACAGAGTGGTAAAGGGGCTTGTTCATTTTGCAGAACAAAATTAACTTTTATAATATTAACCTTTGATTGTATCCATACAATGTACGTTAAAACACCCCTGCTCGCTTTAAAAAAAAATAAGTTAGGGTGAGGTAAAAAAGAAACGTAATGCACCAGTTTACAGGGGTTTTTGTTTTTTATGGCATTCAACTCTTTGGTATAAAAGATTAGTGTTATCTTTATACTGCAGGTTTGATATGATTCCCGGTTGATACCAAATGTGTAGAGTCGTCATTATGTTCTATTGTTACCCTTTGCGTTGCAGGCCATTTTTCTTGCGACCAATACTTTTGTTTTTTGGCTATGTGACCTGAGTGACGGGCTCGTTATTTTGTGGACTGTAGCATTTTAATTTTTTTTTTTTGGGGGTACATGCAACTCATGTTTAGCAACAGTTGTAAGCTTAATTGACAATTGGCACCCACCACCTATCAAAGCAGGCCAGTGAGGAGTGCCCCACTCCAAAGCATCCTTCACAGGTAATTAATACTTACCCTGTATGTCAAATGTTGGTAAAGAGGTTAAGTCTTGTTCACGATTATGTTGATGCCATCCTGTTCATAGGTTCTTTCTTTAGAAAAGAAGTACTTTTTACCACAGAATGCCATTAAGATTGGCTTATTTCTGACTAAAGGTGGGGCAAAGTGTGCTTCGAGAATGTTGCCTGTGCCCAAGCTGATCTTTATTAGGATTTGATCGTGTAGCTAACTTTTTTCCTATAACAACAAGCATATTTGCCTCATGTTGGATATATATATATAAGTATTTTAATGCTAATCCCTTGTAATTTACTATTTTATTTATTTATTCATTTATATATTTATTCATTATGAAGTGTTATATTTTTGTATAATTATGTTCATTTGTGATTAATAATATATACCTTTTTATGAAGGTCATGCTTTTGTTATATATTATTTATGAAATACTTATTGGTATTTCTACTTATTGCCTCTAGTCTTTTTGAATATTACTATCTTTAATTATATCTCATGATAAGATTTTATGAATAAAATACTCTATTTCAAATTTTTTGTTCTTTTGTTGTCTGATAAGTGCATTGCAATTTTGACATTGGTTATTTTGAGAAATGGCCTATCCTGGATGCCATTGACAACCTGCTGTGCAAAAGCAGGATCCATCTGTTTACTGAATTCTTGTTTTTAACCAGACAGAAAAATGATCCTGCATAATATTTGTATTCAGTGCATCTGTTTTAAAGCAGTGTTGTTCCACAAGCGCTGCAGTGTAGGCTCACTTCCAGCAAGCCATGAACCATCCTTCTCAGAGAATATGAGGGCCCGCACTGGCGGCTGTCCAGGGAAGGTGAGGGGGGGGGGGGGGGGGGACTGAACAAATGTTTCGAGGACCCTAGGCAAAATAAGACATAATAGCCTCCTCCACCAAAGGAAAATTTCACAACTGCCATAGCTCTGAACTGACATCCTGCCTGGGATGAAGTTGCGACCTAGGCAGTCGCCTACCCATCACCGTACATGCAGACGTCCTCCCATTTGATTATGAGGGTTCCTGCCGATAACATTTGCACAGCTAACTCCCATATATAACTAATGGGGAAAGGACGGCCACAAGCGCCAACCACCCATTCTCTAGACTTGCTGTGAGGCCGACCTGCAGCGCTGAATTGTCTGTTTTTTTTACATAATTCCCTAAAAAGTTAATGAAAGTAAAACAAGAAGCTGTATGGCACCCCCAAAATAATGGCATGAAAAACTGATGCAGTGGTGTAAGGCAGGAGTAACAAGACACACTGCGTATTGTGGCACGATACAGTACAGACCGCAATACTGCCTTCATTGCGCTCTTTGAAATTACGTGCTACAAACGCTTATTCAACAGCACAAAAGATGCATAATAGCCCCGAGGCAGATTCCTGCCTCCTAGATTATGCAACATATACGCCTGAAAGAATTGACATATCAATTCTTACAGACGTCCACAAAATTATGAGCGTAAAATATGTGTCGCATGATTGACGACGAGTACTTTACATTGTGCTCTATGTGCAATTTAGTGTCAATTGTTTGAAACGTGTTTCGGCGAATTCACGCACAAAATACACGCTAAAATACGTCCCAAAAGATGCTGTGTGAAAACCCCCTTTGCTTAGAGCAAGGGCTGAAGAGTCGGAGCATCACTTAAACCTTGGAGTTATGCACGGTCCGGCTCAGGCCCTAAAACAGGCTTACCATGGTTTCTCCTGGATTATTCCTTTAGGCTCTGTCTACCCTGCAGTGGACAAAAAGCGACCTGAAAACGAATTACTAAAAACGTTCATGAAACTGAATTTTCTGTCCACTGCCTGTCAAAAGCAGCTGAGAAAACGGCCGTATATTGCCGTGATTTGCTTTTATTGCCGCGACGTGCGTTTTTGTCGCGTTTTTTTACTCGCTTTTTTTTGCTTGTCTTCAAGTCTGTTTTTTTAATGTATGCAAACATTAAGGCCATGTTCACACGGCTTAACTGCGGGGCGTAATTCCGCCCTGCAATTACGCCATGTGGCCGGGGGCGGGAGCGGGGAGCGAGCGGGGGGCCGGCACTTCGCCGGCCCATAGACAGTCATTGCTAGCGGCGCGTATACGCCGCTAGAAAGTGACCTGTCATTTATCTCCCCGCCCGGCGTATTCGCCGGCAGGGAGAGGAGACGTAATGCATAGTTCTCTATGAGAACTGTGGATTACCGTAGTTACTGGGACGGATTCAGCCCGTAATTGGCGCCCTTCGGCACGTAATTACGGACTGATTTACGTCCCAGAATAAGCCGTGTGAACCTAGCCTAAGCCATTGGATGTAACTCCACCCTACAAAATGGAATATAAAGCACATTATTGCATTTATATGTCATCTTGTAGTCGTGTTACAGATTTTGGTGCTAATAAAGTTATATCGCATTTGTCGCTAAAAATAAAAAAATTTTACGGATTTTGGCACTGAAGTCCATATTTTTTTATGGATTTTGGTGCCAAAATACAGATTTTTACGGATTTTGCCGCTTATAAATTTAACTTGCTTTTGTCGGCAAAAATAGTTTTTTACGGATTTTGGTCCTAAAATATGTTTTTTATGGATTTTGGCGCTAAAATAAGTTTTTACGGATTTTGGCGCTAAAATATGTTTTTACGTTTTTGCATTTGGCGCTAACACACTTATTTTGCTTTTGCAGCAAAAAAAAAAAATCTGTTTTTAAGGATTTTACCGCAAAAATCCGTAAAAACAGACTTTAGCACCAAAATCTGTAAGAAAACAGACTGCCAAAATCTGGAAAAATAAAACCATAGCGTTAAAATCCGTAAAAAAAAAAACTATTTTAGTGCCAAAACTCGTAAAAAGACATTTTTAGCAATAAAATACATTAAAAAAAAAAATTTTAGCGACAAAAAAAAATCCATAAAAAAATATTTTAGTGCCAAAATCCCCCCAAAAAAGTATTTTTGCATAAAAAGCGTATTTTTAGCGACAAGAACTTTAATAGCGCTAAACTCCGTAAAAAAACATATTTTAGTGGCAAAATCCATAAAAAACGTATTTTAATGCCAAAACCCGCTAAAAAAGAACTTATTTTTAGCGACAAAATACATAAAAAAAATTTTTAGCAATAAATGGAGGATAACTTTAGAAGAGCCAAAATCCGTAAAAAAGTATTTTTAGCGGCAAAAGTGAGAGAACTTTATTAGCGCCAAAATCTGTAAAAAAAAAAAGGATTTTAGCACCAAAATCTGTAAAAAAAAAAAAAACCACGTGTTTTTAGTGAAAAAAATCGTTAGCGACCAAAGCATGATCACTTTATTACGAACGGTACAAACAAGGACACATCAAACACTTGTATGCAAATTTGATCAGATATAACCTTTATTAACACCCATTATAGGTGTAACTTGGGTCTCTGGGAGGGTTTTCAGTGAAAAATCACGGCAAAAAACGGCACGAAAAACCACCAAAAAACGCGCCAAAAGACGTCCGGCACTTTCCATAGACTCCTGTAGTAAATTTTCTGCCCTGTTCTGGCGTTTCTTAGGACATGTTGCAAAAGACGACCAGTAAAAAAAACGAGCAGAAAAAAGAAGCTCAGTGTACTGTAGACAGCAGGAGGGTTTTACAATAGAAGTCTATGGGAGATGTTTTCAGTCGTTTTTCCAGCATTTTTAGAAAACGAAAAGCAGTGTAAACATAGCCTTAAAGTAACCTTAATGGTGGCTTTTGTGGTGCAGTATCATTTCAGGCCCACAGAGTATCCCATAGTATGTGACCCCAATTGTGTATTTGTGTCCATTTGTTGAGCAGATGTGATATATTGAGCCCCATGAATCAAAATTCAAGAATACAAAGTAAACGTGACCTCGTATAAAGTACCCAATCTAAATTTGTTAATTGCAGATTATAAATGTAAGATGATGTCGGATTGGCAGAAATGGAGGACAAAGCCACCTTTCCTCAATACAAAGCCCATTGTGACTACTGCCCATGAGAGCTAGGTGTATAACTAGTAGGGATCTTTCTTGGAAAGCAGTATGCACTATATTGCTCAGTGTTATATTGCTGTTGTGTCAGTGTTAGTTACTATGGGGATAACATTTTATTGCACAGTATTACCCAGTGTCATTCTTGCTATTTCTATCTAGTGCAGGATTGAACCTAACAGCAGGCAAAAGACAGTGGCGTGTGGATTGAATCAGGCTGGATTATACATGTCATATGTTACTAAAGCTACTGGCGCTTCCCATTCCATTCAGTTCAGGGGATTTACTTCTGTATCCTCTTTACATTCATGGAGTTACCGCCACATCTGGATTCTGTCACATCCTCTTATTCTTGTTTCTGATTTTTTATATCTTCCACCAAAGGAAGGATGTAAAAATGATAAGGTAAAAAATGTAAGTGTGCATGTAATATTTTATATTTTTGTGACACTGGTTGACAAAGCTGTGTTTTTTGTTATATAATTAGTGGCTAAAAAACTATTGGTCACTTGGATTTAGCCACTGTTCCCATAGTTGCCAATATAGTGCCAACCAATATGTCTCCTTTATCCAGTCCTGGCATCCTCATTAGTGACAGGTGACATAAACGTATACACCATAACTCATTACTTCAATGGGGTTGTCCACTTTTTTGTATTATTAGTATAATGTTTCCCACTTAAAATGAAAAAAGTCATACTCACCTCTCCTCACGGTCTTCTGTTTTCTACTTCCGAATGGGACGTCACTTCTATTGCTGCTGATTGGCTGCAGTGGTCATTGTAGACTGTAAGCTCTTATGTAAGCTCTTATGGGCAGGGTCCTCTCTCCTTCCATATCAGTATGTTATATAGTGTTATTGCATTTGTCCTATATTATGTACCTGAACCCTTTGGCTTGTACAGTGCCCTGGAATTAATGGCGCTCAAAAATAAATAATTATAATAAATGTGCCAAAGCTTGATATCACCATTTGGAAGTGAGCTCTTGAAATGGTGAACTTAGGGAGTGGCATGTGCCAATCAGCGGCTGTACAGGTGAAGTCACATTCAGAAGAAGAAAACAGAAGACCGGGATGGGAGGCGTTGGGAGAATGACTTTTTTTATTTTAATGGAAAGCATTGGGTTAATAATAAAAAAAGAAAAAAAAAAAGTACCCTTTAAGGTAATGAATTATGGTGTTCGAGGGTTCTGAAGAAGAGGAAGTAAAGCAGTGCTGGATCTAAGGTGGGGCCGAGGTAAGTATTATTTTTTGTTTTTTTATCAGGTTTTGCGCAAAAATTCTTTTCAGTTCTCATTTTTTGCCATTGCCCATACAATTGTATTGTATGGAACGACGACGCAAAAACTAAAAGCGCCGGCGTATTATACATGTTGTATAATACACCGATGCCAGAAAACGAGCAGAGAAAAAAAACGACCTGTGGAGACTACAGCTCATTTTTTCTATTCTATTCTATGGATCTTCCTGAACAATCGTATTTTCGGCGCTTTTAAAATCCTAAAAGCGCTGAAAATACGAGCGTATTGCTATGCAGTGTAGACATAGCCTAAGGCGATAAGCTGTGGTAATAGATTCCAAGAAAAAAAATCCATGAAACTGATAAACCTTCTTCTATTGATCTCCTTAACCTTTGGAGGTGTCATACTGAATAGGGAATTGCACTCAATGATTCCTTATGATGCTCTTAAATGCCAAGAGCATATGGGGAGGAATTTGAATCAAGCAAATAACATGGTGAGAAAAAGCAGATAACTCTGCTCTAACTGTTTAATCAATAACATAAAGACACACGCAAGCAAGGTAATTGCCATTTATTAGTTCATTTTTCGATGTTCTAGGTTTTATAATATTTTGTTGGAAAGTAAAAGAAAATTGTAAGTTTCAATTATACATTTTTGTAAAGACTTTTGCAGATTTGTAAAGTATTAACTGTAAGATAATGTTATAGGACAAATTTACTGTAAACAAAATGGTGCCTGAATCTTTATTTTTAATGAAAACTTTAATTTTTTTTTTTCATAAAGTAGAAACTATTCAAAAATGGTTTTATAGGTCTCAGAAAGATACACTTGGATGGCATTTAAACGGAGTTACCTCAGTGGTATAGTCTACTACTCCACCTTTCTTCTTGTGCTTATATAATTCCTGCATGCGGTTATTGCACAGTGATGTAATCTTGCTCTACAAAGTGATTCATTTTTATATGCCATACACATGTTATACAGAATGATAAAAAATATATATCTTTGAGCAAACTTGTGCCCTATTAGATGTTAGGCCAGGATTAGGCATAGTTTCCATCCTTTACAAGTGGGCTTGATGAAGATTTTGTGACACGATGCATAGTGTTTTTCTGTCCCACTATCGGATCAGACTACTGTATGCAGTCGCTTCATCATTGTTCGGGTTGGTTCACACGGCGTCTTTGGATCCGATTTTGGATCCGAAAATCGGATCCTAACCATATCCAACACGCAGCTGCGTGTTGGATGCAGCAGGATCGCACCCCATAGTTTTAAATTGGGCTACTGCTATATCTTTCGGACCAAGAATTTACACTTCTATTCTTGGAATGGATCCGAAAGATGCAATCAAACACCCATCGGCGATCACTCATCTGAATGCCGATGCGTGTTTTACATTGTGAGCAGTGTAAAATCACACTGCTCATTATTAGATGCATTTTTGGGTTCATCCAAGAACGTATGTTCACACGGACCCAACACGCCGTGCAAATATACCCTTACAATACAGTATTCTCTTAAGTTACAATGACCTCAGGAGACAATATACAATGGTCTTTCCTAAGACATTGTATGTTGAGTGTGATTACAAGATACAATGTCCAAGTCAATTGTCATTAACATTTTACTTGCAAAACATCTGTATTAGTTAAGTGCATGTAGTGATTGCCGGTCTAGTATTCAGGGCTTTCATATCAATTGGGCATTGTAGTCAGTTGCCCAAAGGGCCCCACGAGCATACGGTCTCTTGGCAGTCGGAAGCATGGTATAGGGGTCTTGTATGGTAACTGTAAAGCTATCAGAGGTGTTATACATAGCAAATTGTATTATAGCTATTTGCATGTAATTATGTAAAATCTAAATATATATTTATTTAAACACTACTCACAAAAAGTTAGGGATATTTGGCTTTTGATTATAATTTCAGGATGAACTATTTTTTTTAAATAAACTCAACTTTTTTGCACAACTTGTTGATCTCTAACAAGGAGCTTAATGGCAAAATTCCCCACAGGTGTTTGATCCTTGAATCGCCCAATAAATTTGGAGCATCAATTTGAACTGGGGTTTAAGCAGTCCTCCTCATCATGCTGTTCACATTTTGACATCATAAGACCAAGACCACACCTTACAATTGATCAACAGTACCTCACCAATGACCGGCTTCAAGCAGTATGCTTTCCGACGGAAATGGCCACTGAGCTTAGAGTGTCACAGAGTATCATCAGCAGGATGCAACAGAGGTAGAGAGAAACTGGAAGAGTCACAGAAAGGCAAAGAAGTGGACGTCTCTTGGCTACATCACACACTGATGACCGCTTCATTGTAAACAATGCTCTTGGGAACTGGATGATGAATGGCACACAACTCCAGGCCCGTTTAAGGGAGGTGAGAGGCAACCAAGTGTCATGTTACGCCATTCGTAACCGTTTACATAAGCGTAGTCTGCGTGGTAGAAAATCAACAATGGTACATGACCAGTACTTGACCTGGCTGATGCAAAGCACTCTCTTTGATGTCTCCAGCATTGTTGGCACCTTTCATTTCTGCTCAAAGTGAATGGACTTTTATCGCTGAACAGCATTGAGGACCACTGGTCCATGCAAGATGATGACACCTGTGCCTGGTGGTGTGGTCCGGTATCCTTGCTAGACACACTTCACGCTGATGTAAACGGTTACTAATGGTCTGCCAGACATGACACTTGATTTTCAAGAAATTTGATGTTCAACCAAGCCAAATATACCTAGCTTGGTTGAACATAACATTTCTTGAAAAAAAAAAATAAAAAAAATTATATATATATATTATATATATAATATATATATATATATATATATACACAAACATTATACACAGAGTAGAAGTTAGAGGAATATATCTATATATATAAAATAAATATATTATAAAATATTATATATATATATTATATATATATTTTATATATATATAATATATATATATATATATAATATAATTTAATATTTTTATCTTGGGGGCACAACCAAAATGAAGGCAGCAACTATTTTGGCACTGGTCTACTGGAGAAAACTGGGCATGATTAGATGTCCTTGAGAATAGTTAGAGCTGTGGTCTAGTGTGATATCATGTGTTTGGACAGGGCCCATTACACTTTTTTGCACAAGAGCCCATAATGTTGTTAAGTCGGCCCTGCTCGTAGCGCCTTTCTACAGTACAGTGTGATACTGCATGTTCTATACTGCTCTTCACATGTACCAGGATGAGTGGCTTCTTTGGCTACCAGGTGAGGGCCCAATTTTCTGTTTTCAGGTTTTTTCTGGTGCATTGTGTATAAAGTCCATGACCCAAAGAAGCTCCTGTCTCCATCATAGAAAGTGATCTCCAGGTTCCAGCAGCTCATTCTGGCTGTAATAAGTGAGGACTTGTTTTATCTGTATTATTTATCTACATCATTTTCTTTAATCTTCATTTTGCATTATGTTGGTGACACTTTGGGGCCTCAGAAGCAATTAACCAGTTTTCCATGGAGTTTTGGTTTTAATGTACAACGGTTGTCCTGAGACCAATAAAAGTTATTTGTTGAGAGAGCGCTGTACATGGCAATACAGTTATGTTATTCCTGTGACAGGCGGTCTATTAGACTGTGCCTCCAGGTAGGACCTAATAGACTTCTGTACATGGCAGCCCCAAAGGCCTGTTTTTGGCCTCTAGCTGCTATAGCAAGCATCAGCACCTTGGCCTGAGGGAGCCCTTTCCATCTGTCAAACACCATTTTTGACCACAGCGTCTACAGGGGCTAATGACCAGTATCAGAGCTGGCTCCAATCCCGTACTGTACATAACAGCCATTTTCTGCTGTGTATGGTGTGGGCACAGCTTCTGAGCCTGCACCATCTGAGCATCGTACATGTACGGCACCAAAGAGACTGGCCTACTTTTCCAGGAGGAATTATTTTTTTCAGGGAGTCTCCTGGACCTTCCGGAGGACTTGCCATGTATGTTAGGTCACCTGCAAAGGTTGATCCCTAGGACTTATTTTAAAATCTTACTCTAATTAGGCCATATTAGGACAATCTCAGGGTATATTGACATTATGGATATTCCCTATTGCAACCAGCCAGAACCTGTTGTATTGCATCACAGTCACTACATGTTTTTCTAAGGATGTTTTCATGGGAATTATGATAAGGAGGGTACAGCGATAGAAAAAAACATGCCACCAACTACAATTTTAGGATGGCTGCTCGTACTTTACCTTTTCCAAACTGCATATGTACAGTCATGGCCAAAAGTTTTAAGAATGACACAAATATTATATTTTCATATGATCTGTTGCCCTCTGGTTTTTATGTGTGTTTGTCAGATGTTTTTATCACATACAGAAATACAAGTGCAATCATATTATGATTAACAAACTTTTATTGACAGTTAGAATGATTTAAATGCAGCAAGTCAATATTTGCAGTGTTGACCCTTCTTCTTCAGGACCTCTGCAATTCTCCCTGGCAATGCTCTCAAATCAACTTCTGGACCAAATCCTGACTGATAGCAGTCCATTCTTGCACAATCAATGCTTGCATTTTGTCACAATTTGTTGTTTTTTGTTTGTCCACCCGTCTCCTGATGATTGACCACAAGTTCTCAATGGGATTAAGATCTGGGAAGTTTCCAGGCCATGGACCCAAAATCTCTGTTTTGTTCCCTGAGCTTTTAGTTATCACCTTTGCTTTTATGGCAAGGTGGTCCATCATGCTGGAAAAGGCATTGTTGATCACCAAACTGCTCTTGGACGGTTGGGAGAAGTTGTCTTGGAGGACATTCTGTACCTTCTTTATTCATGGATGTGTTTTAGGAAAGACTGTTAGAGAGCCGATTCCCTTGGCTGAGAAGCAACCCCACATGAATGGTTTCTGGATGCTTTACAGTTGGCATGAGACAAGACTGGTGATATCGCTCACCTTGTCTTCTCCGAACAAGCTGTTTTCCAGATGTTCCAAACATTCGGAAAGGGGATTCATCAGAGAAAATGACTTTACCCCAGTCCTCAGCAGTCCACTCCCTGTACCTTTGGCAGAATATCAGTCTGTCCTGATGTTTTTTCTGGAGAGAAGTGGCTTCTTTGCTGCCCTCCTTGACACCAGCCTTGCTCCATGAGTCTTTCCCCCTCACAGTGCGTGCAGATGCACTCACACCTTGCCTGCTGCCATTCCTGAGCAAGCTCCCGCACTGCTGGTAGCCCGATTCTGAAGCTGAAACACATTTAAGAGACGGTCCTGGCGCTTGCTGGTCTTTCTTGGGCGCCTGGAGCCTTTTTGGCAACAAAGGGAACCTCTCTCCTTGAATTCCTTGATGATTGTGATAGATTGTTGACTGAGGTGCAATCTTTCTAGCTGCGATACTCTTCCCTGTTAGGCCCGTTTTGTTTCAGTGCAATGAATGACTGCACGTGTTTCTTTAGAGATAACCATGGTTAACAGAAGAGAAATAATGATGCCAAGCACCAGCCTCCTTTTAAAGTGTCCAGTGGTGTGATTCTTACTTAATCATGACAGATTGATCTCCAGCCCTGTCCTCCCTCAACACCCCCACCTGTGTTAATGGAGCAATCACTGAAACTATGTTAGCTGACTTTTTAAGGCAGGCCTGCAATGAAGTTGAAATGTGTTTTGGGAAAAAGTTCATTTTCTAGGCAACTATTGACTTTGCAATTAATTGCTGTTAAGCTGATCACTCTTTATAAAAATTCTGGAGTATATGCAAATTGCCATTATAAAACCTGATGCAGTAGACTTTGTAAAAATTAACATTTGTATCATTCTCAAAACTTTTGGCCATGACTGTACAATATGCTCACACTCTATTCTCCCACTAATTCTCTATGATTCTCACCAGAACGTTCCTGTGTTAGAGACTCATCCGTATCGTTGTTAGAAACACTTGTCAGTTCAGTGCATACTGCTCTGTGAATTTATTATTGAGTGTGGAGGTTTTCTCTGTAAATCTTCTATGCTTATGTTTGGAGAGTTTATAGAAACCTTGTCAGGTAGCAGGAGGCTTTTCGTTTCTGTTCCTTGACTTTAACTCTTTCATGCAAGTCTTTGGGAACTACAGAAAAAAGTTAAATGAGCCCATCTGGTTGCTTCCATACCTCCCATAAACTACAATAGAGATAAACTGCACATGAGCTAACAGTTCCCTTTGGGAACAGTGGACCAGACATCACTCTTGGTCAGGAGTGTAAGTGGTTAATACCTTGCTTTCAGACATTTATGGCACTTAGCATAGATGCAATGGATATGTCCTTATTGCTCATCACAAGAAAATCCATTAGTAACCATGACCTACAAGGCTTTCCAAAACCTCTCCCCTCCATACATCTCTGCCCTAATCTCTAGATACCTCCCTTCACGCAATCTCCGCTCCTCACAGGACCTTCTTCTCTGCTCTCCCCGTGTCAACTCCTCACATAACCGTTTCCAAGACTTCTTCCGTGCTTCCCCCATACTCTGGAACTCACTTCCCGAATACATCAGACTCTCCCCCACTCTCACTGGCCTCTATAGCAACCTGAAAACCTATCTCTTTAGGATTGCCTTCAACCAACAATAACCCCGTTGCCACTACTCCACCCCACAATCATGTCTGCCCCTCACCTTCAGATGGTTATTTCTGATACTTAAAGAGGTTGTCTCACTACATTGATTCATCTTACCTCAGTTCTGTTTAATCAGTTTTATTTTTTAATCTAGGGCCGTGGCTACTACTGACCTTCAGTGATGAGCTGCTGAGGACACCAGGTCTGTAGCTATAGCGACCAGCGCTGGCAGGCTATCAGGAGAGATCAAACAGGTCTGTTACTATAGCGACCTGAGTTGATGCAGTCCATACAAGAGGGGATATCTATGTATAGGTCGGACACGGTTAATGGACACATGTTGCAAAGTAACTTATTTTTGCAAGATATTTAACATAAAAAGCAATCCTTGTAGTGAGACAACCCCTTTAAACCTCTGTTAAAATACCTTGACATGAACAATGTGGCCTTATTGACTTATGACTTTGCTTATACTTTATTGTAAAACAGTGGTCACTGAGCTAGGGGGACTAAGCCATTTTACTAATAAAGAGTTTTGGTCGCAGATACTATCTAACCCCACATCCATAGATAGTCGTTTTGAAGAATGTATCATTTATTTATTAATTTACACAGGATAAAGAATTGAGAACAAGAGTTTCTTGCTAGGCAAAGAAAAAGCTTAGCTTCAGTGCTTAACTAAAAGGTGAATATTTTAGAAAGTAATTATACTTTGTTATAACTGGCATTATTAACAAGTGTGGAGGTGTGCAGTTTTATATTAAGAGAGACCTATTGTTCGAGTAAAAATTACTTACTTGCCAGGACGCAAGTTACTTACCTCCTTATCAGCACAGGGAGTATGTCAACAAATCACGCTGAGTCATGAAAGCTGCAGGGCTGAGAGGGAGGGGGTGAGTAAGGAGTGAGAAATAAGGAAGCGTCTCAAAACTTAACTCAAATAATAACATTACAACAGTGGATTATCTATACAGCAAGACACAGGCTCATACACTGCACTCTCCCCAGCCCCTTGAAGCTTATTCATTTTCCCTGTCATCAGATAAGAAGTGTTTCACGCAAGCGCGGCCTGTCAGCTCCTCGGTCGTGTCTAATGAAAGCTTCAGGTAACTAAGGGGATTTAGAAATGCTGTATTTCTCACAGGCTTCACTTTTTGTAATCACATATATTTAGAAAAGTGAGTAAATACCCATTTTGGAGGATCCCATGTCAACATTACATCGTGGCAAAACCCCTTTAAGGAAAACATGAGTAATGTGGGACCAGTCAAGAATTGGTTTATGGCAATGAGATGCATCGTGGCGTGGGGCAACATGTTAGAGTGGAGGGGATTTTTACCCCCAGCCCTGAGTGCGATTCAGTCTAGAAACAGCCCTGTCTAAGTGCATGTAACTGGTTGCCCAGATGATTATATGTATCTGATATTGACTCCCATTATAAAGAATACTGTGCTGTATTCATTGTCTTACATATACTTGTGTTAAAAAGAACTTTGATTTTTGAAACTGAAGTAAAGGTATAGTGACAGTCTGGACATATGCTTGGATAACGATAATCTATGAGCATGATGGAAGCATATATCTAGAGAATTTCTCAGTGTATATGCTGCATATTAAGTGATTCTAGTCTGAGACATATGGCTATGGGCTTCTTAACACTGTGTTCTTTTCTAGCCTTTTAAAATGCATGAAGCAAACACAGTTTAAAACACCAGTGTTGATTTTTGAAAGGGTTCTTTATTTTAAAGGCAAAAAATTAAAATTAGGATATAGTGACTAAAACAAAGAAAATAAAATACATACTCATCACCATTGCACAGATGAAGCTGCCAGCATTTCTCCGGTTTCTACTTACTTCTTCTTCTGCAGTTCATGCGTGACCACTGTAGCATACCTCCCAAGTGTCCCTATTTTGGAGGGACAGTCCCTTTTTTAACCCTTCTCTTTAACCAATCTCTAACAGTTGGGAGGTATGCTGTATCTTGGTTTACGTGGTCACATGCCATTCCCTTGACATCACCACTGATAGTAAATGGCACGAGACTGCGGATATCTCCCTGTCCTTGAGTATTTCTTCTTTTCTGGTGGGAGCGTGACCACTTTAGCCAATCAGTGGTCTTATCAGTCACGTGCCGTTCATTTGACATCACTGCTCAGGAAATGAATGACTTGTGATGTCAAGGGAATGACCTAGAGCCACTGATTGGCTGCAGTGGTTACGTTCCAACCATTTTTGTTTTTTGTCATTTTTTACACTGTATTTTTTTAAACTCCTATAGAAAAACCTATGTGGAAAAACCCGAAGAAACACAAATTTAAATATTAGTTTGAAAAAAGAATGCATCTGATACAAAAAAAAAAACACATTAAGGCCATGTTCACACGGCTTATTTGGACACGTTTTTCAGCTCGTAATTCGCGGCGTACTGCGCAAATTACGGGCTGAAATACGGTCCAGTCATTACGGTAATCCACAGTTCTCATAGAGAACTATGGATTACGTCTCCTCTCCCCGCTCGGCGAATCCTCCGTGGGGGGAGATAAGTGACATGTCATTTACTAGCGGCGTATATGCGCCGCTAGTAGTGATAGTCTATGGGCCGGTGAGGTGCCGGCCCCCCGCTCCCACACGGCGTAGTTGCAGGGCGTAATTATGCCCCGCAATTAAGCCTTGTGAACATAACCTAACACCACAACTGAAGATGCATTGTATGTAGTGTGGTTTAATTTTCACTATAGTTTTTTATATAACATCTGACTGCAGTAGGGTTTTTTTCAATAAATATGTACACAAAACATAGTCTATGCTGTTCTACCCCACAAACAAAATGTATACCATCATAAAACAAGCCACATGGAATTAACTGGAGACAACATGTGCTCTGTTGAACGCTATAGGTACAATGTGGGTAGACTGCAGTAAAGGATTAAAACTAGCTTAACAGAGTACTGATTGAATGGGGAATATATGCATTGTTGTTGATCAAAGGATTAAGAGGAAGAACGTTTCCATGTCTTTGGGGATTAGGGAAAATATTTTACTCCCTCTCCAAGTGAAATGTTTAAAGGGGATGTATCGATTCTTCAGTTGGGCTGTTCTCTTGAAGCTTGATGCTCTCACTTCCTGAAATCTAGGGGCGTCTTTCCCCTCCCATCGGGGTTGTTTCTTAATGACAACATCCCCCTTCACTGTTCATGCTGGCTCCAGTGTGTCTCCTCCTTCCATATATCGCTGTCCTCTCCCTATGCAGTCTTATTTTGTAAGAACTGTTTACATACCACAGGCCTGCATTCAGTCTAAACAGTCTTCTATGAACTCAGCACTGATTTCTCACAGTTGGAGGTTTGCTACAGTTAAATCCATCCAGATCATAGAGCCGTCTCCCTTCATGTTTAAATAAGGCCTCGACACACAATTCTGCTGTTTTCTGATTGTAGCAATAGCTGCAGTGTCAATAAGGAGCAGTTAGCTGTATAAAGTGAAATTTTTGTCTGCCCTTTACACGCAGGAGCATTAAAGCACCGTAGCACAATTCTGCTGTTTTCTGATTATAGAGACTGCTGCAGGGTCAATGAGGAGGCAGCTAGCTGTATAGAGTGAAATAGTTGTCTGAGTGAGAGGCAGGAATGCAAGCTCCGCGAATAGTGCCGTCCAGGGGCAGAACAGAATGTAAATTATTAGAGCCCTCAGCTAATGAAATGCAAGGTGGAGGGATCCGACCAGCACTGGAGAAGTTTGTTTACAGAAACAGAAGATAAGGAATACTGTGAAAACAAGACAGCTTTGCAAAGTTGCTTGTTTTCACTGTCCCCTTATTTTGAAGGCCATTTAATGAAATTATACAACCCCTTTAAGGCCAGTAATTGCATAGAGAGGTTACCAGGCACAAAGTCTGGTGTATTACTGAGAAGAGCCTGATGCCTGCATACACAGGTCCATTTGACATCTGCATCAGTGGTTCCATTCAGAGCCTCCATTGCAGATTCCATCAAAAACGATGAAAATTTTTTTTCCCGTAATAATGATGGATAACATGATGGACCCTATTATAGTCATTGGAGTCATGTAATGAATCCAGCAATGGCTCTGCAATGGAGGCTCCAAACAAAAGCTTTGACACAGGTGTGCATCGGGTCTCACTGTAAGGCCATGTTCACACAGCTTAAAATGGGCCGTATTTCGGTCCGTAATCACGCGCCGAAGTGCGCCAATTACGGGCCGAAAACGGCCCATTCATTACGGTAATTCACAGTTTCTCATAGAGAACTATGGATTAAAGTCTCCTTCCCGCCCGGCGAATCCGCCGGGCGGGAGATAAATTGACATGGGAATTACTAACGGCGTACACGCACCGCTGGCAATTCAAGTCAAAGGGCCGGCGAAGTGCCGGCCCCCCGCTCACTCCCCCACTCCCGCCCGCCCCCGTCCACAACGGGCGTAATTGCGGGACGTAATTACGCCCCGCAATTACGCCGTGTGAACATAGCCTTAGGGCTTGTCCCCATGGCAGGATTTACAGATGGTTTTCGGATTTGAAAGCCATCTATAAACCGACTGTCAACCATCCTGTTAGATTTAAAGAAAATCCGTTCAGCAGTCCCCCCCTGCAA